>SJYX01023526.1:299377-310413 GCA_006410675.1 Oreotragus oreotragus | reverse complement strand
TTTTTTTTTTTTTTTAATGCGTTTGAACTAGGCAGAATAAAGTCAACAAAAATGACAACAGTCCCCAACACTGTTCCAGGAGCGTTATACAAAAAGATGCCGAACAATGTTCCTCAGGATACGCTCCGGGGTCCAGAAGAGACTGCTCGCTTCTCTGCAGCCTTGAAGTAAATAAGTGAAGAACACCTCCGAACAAACTTTGTTGGCCACCAGCAGGGGAGCTCTTCAGCTTTTGTCCCCAAACCCATTCAAACAAAAGAAGCTCCGCTTCCTCCAACCCAGCCCTGAGACTCCCACCCCGCGGGGGCTCCCCTGGTCCCCGCGCCCTGTCCGCCCGCCGGCCGCACTCACTCCTCAGCGCCCCGATGAGCAGGGAGCCGTCCTTAATAAGCTCCTTGATGAACTTGTTGGTTCGCTCCAGCTCAATCTCGTGACACTGCAGGCGCTCCCTGAAATCAGGGCTGTCCAAGTAGGAGTCGCTGAACTCCAGGGTCGGCAGCCCCATGGCAGCCGCACGGCAGACGGCCGCCGGGAACGCGTCGGGGCCGGCGGTCAGGGCGGGCACAGCAGGCGAGCGCCGCCGGCCGCGGGGGCGCGCGATCGCGGGGAGCGAGGCGGGCCGCGCGGGCGAGCGCAGGAGGAGCGCCTCCCGCGCCGCCCGCGCCGGGCTCGGGGCTCAGGCTTCCTCGCCGGCGGGGAAGCGCGCGCACGCACGGGCGGCGGGTCCGCTCAGCTCGCCGTCCTCCGGGCGCATCGTCGCCGCGAGCGCTGAGGCGGCGGGGTCCCGGGCCGCGGGCGGCGCAGGGAGGCTCACGGCCGGCGCAGGGACGCTCTCGGCCCGCGAGGAACGCGCTCGGGCGACGAAGGAACGCTCCCGGCAACTCCGCCCGCTGGCCCCCTCGACAGCGCTCTGCGCCGGGAGCCGCCAGCGCTCAGCCGCCCCTCCGGCCGGGCCGCCTAAACCCGCCCCCGCGCCGGACGCAGGCTCAGCGCGCCGGCCGCCGGGCCGGGCTCCGAGACCCTCCTCCTGCCGCCGCGCCCCCGGCCCGCGCCGCCCCGCCCTCTGCCCGCCCCGCCCGCTCTGCGCTCCCAGCTCCGCGCGCCGCCTGCTCTCGGGCGTCACTCCGGCTGCCTGGGGGCTCCGGGCTCCTGCTGACCCCGCGGTAACACTCCGGGGTCCTCCAGTCCACAGGACGATCACCCACTCCCGACACGCCTCCTTGCCCGTCCTTCACCACCCGCTCCCTCGAATTGAATCAGCGTTAACTTTCCCTAAAGTTTAAACCCAGGTTTTGAAGATGCTACTTTGGAGCGTTCGTTTAGATTTTACTTCTCGAGTTTGCACTGCAATGCGTATATATTCCAGGTTGAAATGTTTTCCTCTCTTTCCCATCGTTCACTGCCTTGAGTCAAGTTTTTTGTTTGTTTTTAATACTCTAAACGAAAAGTTACAGAGGCCCAAAGGCTGTTTTGTGGTTGTTGTTTCTCCTAGTTGCTGTGAAGGAGGGAGGATTTTAGGTCGTTTTTATTTCACAAACAAGCACCTCGAACTTAGGTGTCCCTCCTCTAGAAAAGAAACTATTTGCATCACAATCCTATATCTTTTATGGTCGCCTTACCTGGAGGGAATTGCCCTACAAGCATGGAGATTTTCAAACTGTCGAAGTTGGCTGAAGTTCCAAATGAACAGTTGATTCGTACCGAGAGGCAGTTACCTCTCCTCTAGTACAGGCTCACCTAATAAATTTCCGTTCTCTGAAAACCTTGACAGCGAAAGAAACTACTGCTTTACATCTAATCCTGCCATCATCTATAGGGTTTCTGAGAACTCAGTTATTTTTCTTACGGATCTGCTTTTAATTTCTATGTTTTCCTTGCTTTGTCCATTTGAACCATCTATTAAAAAAAAATCTTCTACAGATCATGGGAAAAATTCCGTTAAAGTGCTTTACATTTTTCCCAATTAAGTTTCAGAATCTGTCAGGACTTTTAGTTTCATTTTTTTAAGTACACATGGACATTAAAAATAGCATGGAAACTAAACCAAGACTGATAAGATGATGTAAACAGTGTATTTGATGGCTTTGATTTTAATTCTTCCGAGCCAAAGAAGTTGGACTTTAACTTTCCATCCATGTTTGCATCATTAGACGTCAAATACTGGCAGAATGGCCAGTCACGATTAGTCATTTTAACGTTTAGTAGCTGACCTGTCAGTTGAATACTGGGAAGGTGGGATGGGGTGGAGGGCAACAATGTTGTCAGTTAACGGTGTGATACCAGCTGTAGTGGGACTGGTTTTCTCCTGAGGTGATTTTACATCTTTTCATTGCACAGCCTGAAAGAAAAAATTAGTCAGGCCAAACAAATAGTTCCCTTTCAACTTTTGCCATGTTGCTGTTACAAGCAACTAAATCTAATGCCAACTGCTGAGATATGAAACAGGATAAAATATAATAATCTCTTCCTGTTTAATTATTAAATGAAAGTCCTATGATTGATTCTTTAAAAATGCACCAATAGTCCTTGATATGTAACATTTCATAAGTTGTACGTCAATTTTCACCTTTTCTTTAAAAGTCTTATATGTCAGGACAGATTTAATCTAGATTCTAAGATCTACATTACCATTTACCCATTCATGTATGTAATCTCATGCTTTATGCCTACTGTATACATTATTACGATCTGGGCAGAGAAATGATTTGTAAAAGACAAAGCAAACCATGGTGCCTGACCTCAAGCAGTTCTCAGAATAGAAAACATGAGTACCTATATATCACCAGGCAGAATATGCTGTGTTACGGAGCCTCACACAGACATTGGACCAATAATGCACTGATGCCATTGTCAACATGTTTTCACTCAAGCCCATCATCAGTTCATTTATATAGAGTTTGGATTTTTCCTCCCACCCGCCATCATTTAACCTCCAAAGTTTAGTGTGTTATAATGGACTTTTCCCCTATAAGTATTTTCAGAGTTACTCATGACTTATTCCTGTGATTCATGCTTTAATTATACCTGCTAGTCAGGCTTTCTCATATGCCACATTAACCCAGACGCTTGAGAGACACCAGAAATGGTTTTGCTTTAAGGTGATTTACAGTCAGTTTTGAACTGACTGCAGTTGTTTTCATGTTTTATTTCCCTACCATAATGATAAAAACAGATTCTTTCTTAATTTAAAAAAAAAAGAGTGTCCATATCTGCAAGCTCTTTTGCATAGAAAATTTTAATGGACTGAAATGTAGCCTCTCCAAAAATTTCTACTTCACGTTATGTGGCCCTGTCAACTGCATGGTGAGTTTCACAAACCCTACTGGCTGACATACATATTGGCATGGTTACTGGCTCAGAGAAATGGCTGTTTGCTTAATCCTGAAACGGGGTGTGGGGCCTTTGCTTGTTTTTGTTTTTTTTTTTTTTAATTTTAAAGAGCAAAATGATGAGGTAAGGACAGTAAACTAATGTACGTTTGTAAATCTACCTAAAACATTTTTGTTGACCTGTATTATGTCAGGCACTTAAGCCTGGTGCTTAATTTGTACTTAGTAAGTGAAACTGTTGGGTTATTATTAATTGTAATTACTTTTGTAGATATGGGCCTCCTAGACTAAGATATTCTGAGGCTAAATTCATGGCTTAGTAAGAGCTGACAAAATAGAAGGGGAATGCACCCAAGAAGACTAAACCCACCCTCAGCCCTCTCCATGTTCCTGTTTGTATTCACATCTGGGTGTTATCCTTTCTCAAAGCATACTCCTTGGAAATGGGTTTATATCATTCCAGTTCAACTTTATATCAGGTCTAGAAAAACAACATTCACTCCAAATGTGCAAAATGCATGATTCAGTTTTCAACGTTATTTTCTGTTGTGGTTTTATATATATATATATATGTATATATATATATAAACATACACACATATATAAACATAAAATTCACCATTTTATTTACTTTAAGTGTACATTTCTGTGGCATTAAGTACATTCACATTGCTGTGCAACCATCACCAGCATCCAGCTCCTAAACAATTTCATCTTCTCCAGCTGAAACTTGTTATTCAGCAACTTTCCATGCCCTACTTTCCGTAGACCCTGGTCAACACCATTTTACTTTCTGTCTCTATGAATTTGACTTCTATGTACCTTATATAAGCAAAAATAACACAATATTTGCCTTTTGTGTCTGGCTTATTTCATTTAGATAATCTCACTATTAATTAGAGAAGCAAGGAAGACAAGACTCAGTGGGGCTGTGGAAGCAGCAAAGTCAAGACCACCAACTAAGGAAGCAGGAACAACTGCAGATGGTAGAATTTGTCCCACGTGAAAGTATGACTTCTAAAATTCCCTTCTAGAATTAAGATTTTATGCTAATGACAGATTTCTGAAGAACAGGCTGGAGGAAAAGAACAGAATTCTAATATGAATTCACCATTATCATGAACTAACTACGTTTACCAGGGAGAAGATACAAGGAGAGAGACAGAAAGAGAGACATGGGAGTAGGGGAAGAATCTGACTACTACTTTCGGGAGATTTTTTGGTTTGGGTTTTTTATTTATTTGTGTTTCGGGGTCTTTTCATAAAGATTTCAATTTCCATTGAGTATTGCCCCCTTGTGGCAAACCATGATGTTTGCTGACAAAAATTAACAGAAAATCATAAAAAGAGCAAATGTTAAAGGGACAAAAATGTACCGTGCACCTCCGTGTGTTGAGTTTGATAAGAAGAATGAATTTATGTGTCACAGAGTGCTTACGTGTGTCACCTCATCTAAACTTCTCCACGAGCCTCTGTGATAGGTATTGTTTACAGACTGATAGCCTCACTTTTGCCCTCCACTCTTCAAGGAAGACCTCCCTGGTGACTCAGACGGTAAAGTGTCTGTCTACAATGTGGGAGACCCAAGTTCGATCCCTGGGTTGGAAAGATCTGCTGGAGAAGGAAATGGCAATCCACTCCAGTACTATCGCCTGGAAAATCCCATGAACAGAAGAGCCTGGTAGGCTACAGTCCATGGGTTCGCAAAGAGTCGGACACGACTGAGCGACTTCACTTACTTACTTCAAGGAAGAGGATCCAGAGATCAAATTGCCAACATCCATTGGAACATAGAAAAAACAAAAGATTTCCAGAAAAACATCTACTTCAGCTTCATTGACTATGCTAAAGCCTTTGACTGTCTGGTTCACAATAAACTGGAAAATTCTTAAAGAGATGGAAATATCAAACCGCCTTACCTGCATCCTGAGAAATCTGTACGCAGGTCAAGAAGAAACAGTTAGAACAGAACATGAAACAATGGACTGGTTCAATACTGGGAAAGTAGTACATCAAGGCTGTATATTATCATCATGCTTATTTAACTTATATGCAGAGTACAACATGCAAAATGCCAGGCTGGATGAAACACAAGCTGGAATCAAGATTGCTGGGAGAAATATCAATAACCTCAGATATGCAGATGATGCCACCCCTATGGCAGAAAACAAAGAGGAACTAAAAAGCCTCTTGATGAAGGTGAAAGAAGAGAGTGAAAAAGCTGGCTTAAAACTCAACATTCAAAAATCTAAGATTATCTGGTCCCATCACTTCATGGTAAATAGATAGGGAAAAAATGGAAAAAGTGACAGGCTTGATTTCTTTGTCTCCAAACTCACTGTGGATGGTGACTGAAGCCATGAACTTAAAAGACACTTGTTCCTTGGAAGAAAAGTTATGACCAACCTAGACAGTATATTGTGAAGTAAAATAAAAAATAAAAAAATAAAAAACTTTTTAAAGATGGGGGGAAAAAAAGCAGAGACATTATTTTGCCTTGCCAACAAAAGTCCATCTAGTAAAAGCTATGGTTTTTCCACTAGTCATGTATGGATTTGAGAGTTGGACTGTAAAGAAGGCTGAGTGCTAAAGAATTGATACTTTCAAACTTCGGTGTTGGAGAAGACTGTTAAGAGTCACTTGGACTGCAAGGAAATCCAACCAGTTAACCCTAAATGAAATCAGTCCTGAGTATTCATTGGAAGGATTGATGCTGAAGCTGCAGCTCCAATACTTTGGCCACCTGATGCAAAGAGCCAACCCATTAGAAAAGACCTTGATACTGGGAGAGATTGAAGGCAGGAGGAGAAGCGGACGACAGAAGATGAGATGGTCGGATGGTATCACTGACTCAATGGATGTGAGTTTGAGCAAGCTCTGGAAGATGGTGAAGGACAGGGAAGCCTGGTGTGCTACAGTCCACGGGGTTGCAAAGAGGTGGACATGACTGAGCAACTGAACAACTTCCCCAGTAGCATATTGGACACCTTCTGATCTGGGGGGCTCAGTTTCCAGTGTGATATCTTTTTGCCTTTTCATATTGTTCATGCGGTTCTTGTGGTGAGAATAATGGAGTGGGTTGCCATTTCCTCCCCCAGTGAACTAGGTTTTGTCAGAACTCTTCTCTATGACCCTTCTGTCTTGGGTGGCCTTGCATGGCGTGGCTCATAGCATCATTGAGTTATGTAAACCACTTTGACCTGATAAGGCTTGATCCATTAAGTGTCAAAATTGGCAAAGTACAACAAGGCTATATAGTGTCACCCTGCTTATTTAACTTATATACAGGAATGCTGGGCTGGATGAATCACAAGCTGGAATCAATATTGCCAGGAGAAATATCAACAACCTCAGATATGCAGGTTTTACTACTCTAATGACAGAAAATGAAAAGGAACTAAAGAGCCTCTGGATGAAGATGAAAGAGGAGAGTGAAAAAGTTGGCTTAAAACTCAACATTCGAAAAATGAAGATCATGGCAACAAGTCCCATCACTTCATAGCAAGTGTGTGTGTGTGTGTGTGTGTGTGTGTGTGTATGCTTAGTCACACAATTGTGTCTGACCCTTTGTGATCCCATGGACTGTAGCCCACCAGACTCCTCTGTTCATGGGATTCTCCAGGAAAGAATACTAGAGTGGGTAGCTCATGGAAAATATAAGGGGAAAAAGTGGACACAGTGACAGATTTTATTTTGTTTGGGCTCCAAAATCACTGCAGATGATGACTGCAGCCATGCTCCGAGAAGAAAGCTATGACAAACTTAGATGGTGTTTTAAACAGCAGAGACATCACTTTGTTGACAAAGATCCATACAGTCAAAGCTATGGTTTTTTCAGCAGTTATGTATGGATATCTTCTTTATGGAAGAAGAGCTGAAGAATTGATACGATGCTTTCAAATTGTGGTGCTGGAGAAGACTCTTGAGAGTCCCTTGGACAGCAAGGAGATCAAAGCAGTCAGTCCTAAAGGAGATCAACACTGAAAATTCATTGGAAGGACTGATGCTGAAGTTTCAATAGTGTGGCCACCTGATGTGAAGATGTGACTCACTGGAAAAGACCCTGATGCTGAGAAAGATTGAACGCAAAAGGAAAAGAGGACAGCAGAGGATGAGCTGGTTGGATGGCATCACTGACTCAATGGACAGGAATCTGAACAAACTCCAGGAGATAGTGGATGACAGAGAAGCCTAGCATGCTGCAGTCCATGGGGTTGAAGAGAGTCAGACACAGCTTAGCAACTGAACAACAGCAAGTCTCATTTTTAATAGGTGGAGAAATCTTGACTAAAAGTGGTGAAATAGCTAGAAGGTACTGGAATTGGGATTTCAACCCAAGGTCCATGCTTTAAAGAACCAAATGGCCTCGAAAGTTTTAGTATCAGTTATATGCTTGTCCTGTCATAGATGCTGAGAATACAAGGGTAAGCATAAACTCACCTCATACCTGCTCTAGAGAATTATAATAGAGATGTTAGTCACATGGTTGTGTAAAGGCCATTTGTTAGCAATGTTACTTAGGCAAATTTACCTGTCAGACTTTCTGTGTCCCCTAAATATAAAATCAGCAGTGAAAGTGGTTATTTTGAGCACTTGCNTCACCTCATACCTGCTCTAGAGAATTATAATAGAGACGTTAGTCACATGGTTGTGTAAAGGCCATTTGTTAGCAATGTTACTTAGGCAAATTTACCTGTCAGACTTTCTGTGTCCCCTAAATATAAAATCAGCAGTGAAAGTGGTTATTTTGAGCACTTGCAACAGGCTAGTCACCGACCTAACCACTTTGCATTCACTGTTTCACTTAGATTCCTTTGCATCCACTGTTTGACCTGGGTCCCTTTTAGCTCTGTATCAGAGACATCGGCTGTGCCTCAGAATATGGGGCATCTCCTCCACGCTTTCAAAAAGAATAAACTTTGAGTATTTCAGAGAAGGCAATGGCACCCCACTCCAATACTCTTGTCTGGAAAATCCCATGGATGGAGGAGCCTAGTAGGCTGCAGTCCACGAGGTCGCTAACAGTCAGACACGACTGAGCGACCTCACTTTCACTTTTCACTTTCATGCATTGGAGAAGGAAATGGCAACCCACTCCAGTGTTCTTGCCTGGAGAACCCCAGGGACGGGGGAGCCTGGTGGGCTGCCATCTATGAGGTCGCACAGAGTCGGACACGACTGAAGTGACTTAGCAGCAGCAGCAGCAGCAGGGTATTTCTGACACTTCACCCATGTGTCCTGAGAGACTTACTGCTGCTTGGAGAAAAAGTTCTGAATTTTTTCACTCTCACTGAAACCCCTCCAGAGGTGGTGGCTCTGGCTTCCACAGCAACCAGCAGATCCAGAGGAAGGCACACAGCAAGCTTCAGCTGAGCAGCTGCAGCAGTCCTGACCCACCCAGCCTACCACTCTGCTCTCCACCTCTGGAGGTAAGAATTTTACAATGAAGATGAGCACACTTAGAAAACCCACAAACAAGCCAACCCCCTGGGATAAGCAGGTCTTTGACTCCCAGACCACACAACTGTGAACATCTCTGTTAGGATGCTTACATACACATTTGGCGTATATAAATTGTATATAGCTTTTCCCACACTGATATCCTCTGTGTTTAGACTTTAAACTTCCAGTCCGCGTCTTCTCGTTTGTATCTCTTGCACTCCACACACAGAGAGCACCTAACACATGTTGTGAGTGCCGTACCATCTTCTAAAACTAGTGTCTTGACTTTTCGGGTAGAGGTGCCTGACCAGATCTGTAGGGACATAGATGAAGGGTCCTCCCATTTGGCTCGGAGGGCTCCCTGAGCGTGGAAGGCAGCTGGAGTTCATCCTCCACGCTCGCGGGTCCCCCGGGTCTGCGCTCCCACCACCAGGCCCAGCCCGCTCTAACAGGCCGGGGCAAACATGGTGAAAAAGGCAATGAAGAAAATAAGCGCCGAAGAAGCTTAAGGAAACTAACTCAGATAAATGAGTCCACACCCCGCAGGGAGAAGTCATAACTCAATCAGAGTGAAGCATATTAACGAATGTGATAAGAAGGGTAATTGAAAAAGAACAGACCCACCCTCTCCATAGTTCGAGCATTTCCGATGGAAGAAAAGACCAAATCTGCAAGAGAATCTGCAACCTGTGGTTCCAGTGGCAATGAAGTTTATGAGAAAGTGTATGCTATTATTCCTGAAAATGTACATTCACTTACATTCTGTCAGAGTGAACTGTATCTGATAATGGAATTAGAAAATTTTACAAAATCATATAAGTAATAATGACAAAGTTATTTTCGGAAGGGGTGAGTTCTTATTTTTACACTTCTTAATGAATTCTTTTTTCCCCTCCAGATGCCAGTTTATAAATTTTTGTTGAGACAGACATGACTTACAGAGATTAAACTTTAGTTTACTAGATAAATAAAAGTCGTCTAACTGGTCTGGATTTCACTTAGTGCTGCAGCACGTTTTGCCTTTCTAATCCTTTCCTCTGTGATCTTTTGCAGAATGCTGCAAAGATTTGTGAAGGTCTCTGAACTGTGTTACATTGTGGTGTCAAGTACATCAACATTTACCATGTACTGAAAATCTCTTTGGTATGAGAGATACATATCTGATGAATTATATTAACTCTTCTAAACCTGCTTTTCCACTCAAATTTGTATTATAAAAATTTTCAAACATACAGAAAAGTTGAAAAAATAAGACTATATATATATATAGAGAGAGAGAGAGACAGAGAGAGATGGTTGAAGTGCTCTATCTATCTATGTATATATATACATATATATAAAATAAGGAGAAAGAAGCAAATATGGCAAAATGTAAACAATTTTTGAATACAGGTAGAGAGCATGTAGGTATTTATTATATATACAGCTATAATATATATAATCTATTTATCTATAATATCTATATATAAAGCATTTTACTAACTATATGAGAATGATCTCTGTTCATTTCCAAGGCAAACCATTCAATATCACAGTAATCCAAGTCTAGGCCCCAACCAGTAATGCTGAAGAAGCTGAAGTTGAACGGTTCTATGAAGACCTACAAGATCTTTTAGAACTAACACCAAAAAAAGATCACCTTTTCATTATAGGGGACTGGAATGCAAAAGTAGGAAGTCAAGAAACACCTGGAGGAACAGGCAAATTTAGCCTTGGAATACAGAATGAAGCAGGGCAAAGGCTAATAGAGTTTTGCCAAGAGAACGCACTGGTCATAGCAAATACCCTCTTCCAACAACACAAGAGAAGACTCTACACATGGACATCACCAGATGGTTAACATCGAAATCAGATTGATTATATTCTTTGCAGCCAAATATGGAAAAGCTCTATACAGTCAACAAAAACAAGACTGGGAGCTGACTGTGGCTCAGATCATGAACTCCTTATTGTCAAATTCAGACTGAAATTGAAGAAAGTAGGGAAAACCACTAGACCATTCAGGTATGACCTAAATCAAATCCCTTATGATTATACAGTGGAAGTGAGAAATAGATTTAAGGGACTAGATCTGATAGAATGCCTGATGAACTATGGACTGAGGTTTGTGACATTGTACAGGAGATAAGGATCAAGATCATCCCCATGGAAAATAAATGAAAAAAAGCAAAATGGCTGCTTGGGGAGGCCTTACAAATAACTGTGAAAAGAAGAGAAGCAAAAAACAAAGAAGAAAAGGAAAGATATAAGCATCTGAATGCAGAG
>SJYX01023526.1:274693-297423 GCA_006410675.1 Oreotragus oreotragus | reverse complement strand
AAAAAGCAAGAGAGTTCCAGAAAAACATCTATTTCTGCTTTATTGACTATGCCAAAGCCTTTGACTGTGTGCATCAGAATAAACTGGAGAAAATTCTTCAAGAGAGGCGAATACCAGACCACCTGACCTGCCTCTTGAGAAACCTAAATGCAGTCAGGAAGCAACAGTTAGAACTGGACATGGAACAACAGACTGGTTCCAAACAGGAAAAGGAGTATGTCAAGGCTGTATATTGTCACCCTGCTTATTTAACTTATATGCAGAGTACATCATGAGAAACACTGGGCTGGAAGAAGCACAAGCTGGAATCAAGATTGCTGGGAGAAATATCAATAACCTCAGATATGCAGATGACACCGCCCTTATGGCAGAAAGTGAAGAGGAACTAAAAAGCCTCTTGATGAAAGTGAAAGTGGAGAGTGAAAAAGTTGGCTTAAAGCTCAGCTTTCAGAAAACGAAGATCATGGCATCTGGTTCCATCACTTCATGGGAAATAGATGGGGTAACAGTGGAAACAGTGTCAGACTTTATTTTTTTGGGCTCCAAAATTACTGTAGATGGTGACTGCAGTCATGAAATTAAAAGACGCTTAAGAAAAGTTAAGTGTCTTTTAAGTTAATTAAAAGACCCTTGGAAGAAAAGTTATGACCAACCTAGATAGCATATTCAAAAGAAGAGACATTATTTGCCAACAAAGGTCCGTCTAGTCAAGGCTATGGTTTTTCCAGTGGTCATGTATGGATGTGAGAGTTGGACTGTGAAGAAAGCTGAGTGCCGCAGAATTGATGCTTTTGAACTGTGGTGTTGGAGAAGACTCTTGAGAGTCCCTTGGACTGCAAGGAGATCCAACCAGTCCATTCTGAAGGAGATCAGTCCTGGCATTTCTTTGGAAGGACTGATGCTAAAGCTGAAACTCCAGTACTTTGGCCACCTCATGCGAAGAGTTGACTCATTGGAAAAGACTCTGATGCTGGGATGGATTGGGGGCAGGAGGAGAAAGGGACGACAGAGGATGAGATGGCTGGATGGCATCATGGACTCGATGGACGTGAATCTGAGTGAACTCCAGGAGTTGGTGATGGACAGGGAGGTCTGGTGTGCTGCGGTTCATGCGGTCACAAAGAGTCAGACACAACTGAGTGACTGAACTGAACTGAACTCACTATATATAACAGAAAGTAAAAACTTTTACTTCTTCATAATATATAGATACTATAAATAGATTATATATAGTAAATATGTGTATAATGCTACATGCTCTCTACCTATATTCAAAGAATGTTCACATTTTGCCATATTTGTTTCTCTCTCCTAATTTTACATATATATAGATACTTTGAGTGCTTCAACCAACCATATATATATAAATATATAGTGTTATTTTCTCAACTTTTCGTATGTTTGAAAATTTTTATAATGTAATATAATCTATATATAAATAGATATAACAATATAATGTATATGTATATTTTTTGAAAGATGTAAAGTAAGTATTAGATGTCTTGACACATAGAATGAAGACATTCTCCAAATGACTAAAACTTAAATAAAATTAATATATTATTTAAAAATCATCAAATATCCCATTGTTCCATAAATATTCTCTATAGCTTAAGAGAAAAAAACAAAACAGAATCAAACCAATGTTCCAAATTGAGTCATAATCAACAGCCCATATAGCCACAAAATACTATTTTGGAGGACAGAAAACAAGCTCATCAATTATCATTCCACTGCACAGTTTGAAATAACTGAGCCTAGATTATATAAGGTTTCCCTTCTCACTGTCCAGGAGAAACTGTTTGCTAATCATTGGCTAATCAAATTAGTGGAATAATACTGTGTTGAAGAGAACCATGTCAAAACTCCCTTAGCCCCTGAATTTGTCACTAAGGGTTTCTGGGAGAGGACTGCCCAGGGAAAGAGAATGCTACCCAAAATACCCTTTCTGTCATAGAGTGTGTGATCGTTAATGTTTTTTGACTAAATTAATAAATGAAATACTGTGGCGGACAGAAGACAAACTGAATCAAAATTGCATGAGAACTGGTTAGAAGTATAAAATTTTCACGTCTGTCTATGAAATCAGAAACTCCTGGTGAGACCTAGCATCTATATTTTAACAAAATCTCCAGTTAATATTGATGCTGGCTAGAATCTGAGCATCAATATTAGCTGGAGGATTGATGCTGGCTAAAGCTTGAGAGGGAACCCAGGTGGCGCCATGGTAAAGAATCCTGCTGGTGCAGGAGACACAGGAGATGCAGGTTCCCGTGTCTGGGTCAGGAAGGCCCCCTGGAGAATGAAATGGCAACCCACTCCAGTATTCTTGCCTGGGAAATCCCAAGGACACCAGAGCCTGTTGAGCTGCAGTCCATGGGGCCACAAAGAGTCAGACATGACTGAACACACGCGCGCGTGCGCGCGCGCACACACACACACACACACACACACACACACACACACAGAAATTTGAGAATAGCTGATCTAGAACTATTCCTGCTAGGCATAAGATGGAAGAGAAGTCTTAGAAAACAGAGTGGAGGATGTAGCCTTAGGAGAAAAGATAAATGAAATGACAAGCAGATGTTTAAAGATGCCAATATCTTCTGCACTCAGGGCCTTTACTGGTAGCTGACAATAAAGAAGACAAGTTTCAGTGACATCGTTTATAGCTAATGATCGTGCTTCATTCTCACTGTTGATGTGAGTTTTTGCTACACTTGCAGGTATGGAAGAGAAGTCTTAGAAAACAGAGTGGAGGATGTAGCCTTAGGAGAAAAGATAAATGAAATGACAAGCAGATGTTTAAAGATGCCAATATCTTCTGCACTCAGGGCCTTTACTGGTAGCTGACAATAAAGAAGACAAGTTTCAGTGACATCGTTTATAGCTAATGATCGTGCTTCATTCTCACTGTTGATGTGAGTTTTTGCTACACTTGCAGGTAGTTTTTATTTGCATAAAAGTTGATCAGAGTGTTTTACTTCTTAATTTTAATAACTGACACTATTAAAATTATAGGGATACTTTGTTTTACTGCATTTATTTCTTCTCACAGATAATGCATTTTTTCCAATTAGAAGGTTTGTGGCAATCCTGAATTGAGCAAGTCTGTCAGTGCCATTTTTGTAGCATTTGCTCACTCAGTGTCTCTATGTCACATTTTGGTAATTCTCACAATATTTCAAGCCCTCCACAAGCAAAAGGATTACAACTCTCTGAAGGCTTCGATGATGGTTAACATTTTTAACAATACAGTAATTTTTATTTAAAGTATATACATTGTTTTTTGCCACAATGCTATTGCACACTTAATAGACTATAGTATAGTATAAATATAATTTTTATATGCACTGAGAAACAAAAAATTTGTGTGGCTTTCTTTTTTGTGATATTCACTTTATTGCAATGGTCTCAAATCGAGCCTACAATATCATCAAGGTGTGCTTATACGATTTATTTTTTAAAAATGGTTTTGTCATAGGCTTCTGAGTTAAAATTACAAATGGCATTATTCTACTTGTAAGTATAGCAAATATTAGCAATTATTCTTAAGGAAAGTTTGAATAATGTTTGATTTCATTTACAAATGTAAACACCCTTCTAATTAACATCAATTTAATGGACCAACATTTAAACATTTAATATTCATTTTTCCCTGTTTAGATCTTCAGTCTTCTACCTAAACAAAATCTTTCTGAATCTTAACAGTTGTATAAATTTAGTACCATAAACTTAAAAATGGCTGATCACGAGTTCTCTTAAATATCCTAGTATTTTCATGAAATTTTTAAAATTTCAGTGCAACTTAGTTAAACTTTCTAAAATGAAGTTATTTTTAAAAAACAAATTCTCTTTAAAATTACGGGTGTATAAAATATCAAACTACATTTACCTGAAATTTTAATGCTACAGTTTTCATTCTTTTAAATCTTTCTCAGTGTACCAAATTTTAAATTGCCTTAGGGTTAAAATATGGCAACCCACTCCAGTATTCTTGCTTGGAAAATTCCATGGACAGAGGAGGCTGGAGAGCTACAGTCCCTCTGCCGACTCACAGAGCCGGACATGACTGAGCAACTAAGCGCACACACACACATACACACACCCACACACAGACACACAGACACAGACACATACACACACTCTCTAATTGAGGAGAAGCATGGAAACAACATGAGGAAGTGCTCTGGATGAGGGGTAGGCACAGCACGGTGAGCCAAGGGAATACTGCAGGTGTTTTAAGTTATTCCAGAAAAAAGAAAAAAAAAATGGACAGGGTCCCCCTCCAGGGACTCACAGCCTACTATGTGAAGAAGTCTCCCTATGAACCATTAAGCACTAATACACCTGCCATAACATCCAGCTGGGTTCCACTTGTTCTGGAGGAGAGGCCAAAAAGGCACAGAAAGAATGGGACTAGGCAGGAAAGACAGATGTAGTTGCCTGACAGCATGAGCTTCTTTTCCTGGTCCAGTCCCTTCCCTTGGGAGAAAATTTGGTTAAGGTGGGGAAGAGACAGCCTTTGTTTCCACGATGACTCTCTGGATTGTTTAAGGGCAGTATCAGCATGAAACAACTATACTGGCATCTTGTCTCGTAGGTGCTTTACTCAAAAAGTAGATAGATGGCTCAAGACCTGAATGACCTGACTTTTCTTTCATGCTAGAGATGAAGTCAGTGGAAGAGGGAAAAAATATTGAGAGAGTGAATTTGACAAGGATGGGAAAGAAGAGAGGAGGGACTTCCAAGACATCTTTGCCGCTCAGGTGGACTCCAGGTGACTGAGGGTGATGAAACAGGAAAAGCGAAGAATGGCTGTGCTTCTTTCTTAAAAGCCATGCACACCTGTTGGTGAGCTTTTGGTTCTGATAATAGCTTCTTTCTGCCCTTCTAGAGAGTTTGTAGTGGCTGATGTGAGAAACGCTCGGCTGGAAGAAGCACAAGCTGGAATCAAGATTGCTGGGAGAAATATCAATAACCTCAGATATACAGATGACACCACCCTTATGGCAGAAAGTGAAGAGGAACTAAAAAGCCTCTTGATGAAAGTGAAAGTGGAGAGTGAAAAAATTGGCCTTTCATTCAGAAAACGAAGATCATGGCATCTGGTCCCATCACTTCACGGGAAATAGATGGGGAAACAGTGGAAACAGTGTCAGACTATTTTTTTGGGCTACAAAATTGCTGCAGATGGTGACTGCAGCCATGAAATTAAAAGACGCTTATACCTTGCAAGAAAAGTTATGACCGACCTAGATAGCATATTGAAAAGCAGAGACATTACTTTGCCAACAAAGGTCTGTCAAGTCAATGCTCTGTTTTTTCCAGTGGTCATGTATGGATGTGAGAGTTGGACTGTGAAGAAAGCTGAGCGCCAAAGAATTGATGCTTTTGAACTGTGGTGTTGGAGAAGACTCTTGAGAGTCCCTTGGACTGCAAGGAAATCCAACCAGTCCATTCTGAAGGAGATCAGCCCTGGTGTTCTTTGGAAGGAATGATGCTAAAGCTGAAACTCCAGTACTTTGGCCACCTCATGCGAAGAGTTGACTCATTGGAAAAGACTCTGATGCTGGGAGGGATTGGCGGCAGGAGGAGAAGGGGACGACCGAGGANCGACTGGAAGAAGCACAAGCTGGAATCAAGATTGCTGGGAGAAATATCAATAACCTCAGATATACAGATGACACCACCCTTATGGCAGAAAGTGAAGAGGAACTAAAAAGCCTCTTGATGAAAGTGAAAGTGGAGAGTGAAAAAATTGGCCTTTCATTCAGAAAACGAAGATCATGGCATCTGGTCCCATCACTTCACGGGAAATAGATGGGGAAACAGTGGAAACAGTGTCAGACTATTTTTTTGGGCTACAAAATTGCTGCAGATGGTGACTGCAGCCATGAAATTAAAAGACGCTTATACCTTGCAAGAAAAGTTATGACCGACCTAGATAGCATATTGAAAAGCAGAGACATTACTTTGCCAACAAAGGTCTGTCAAGTCAATGCTTTGTTTTTTCCAGTGGTCATGTATGGATGTGAGAGTTGGACTGTGAAGAAAGCTGAGCGCCAAAGAATTGATGCTTTTGAACTGTGGTGTTGGAGAAGACTCTTGAGAGTCCCTTGGACTGCAAGGAAATCCAACCAGTCCATTCTGAAGGAGATCAGCCCTGGTGTTCTTTGGAAGGAATGATGCTAAAGCTGAAACTCCAGTACTTTGGCCACCTCATGCGAAGAGTTGACTCATTGGAAAAGACTCTGATGCTGGGAGGGATTGGCGGCAGGAGGAGAAGGGGACGACCGAGGATGAGATGGCTGGATGACATCACTGACCCGATGGACATGAGTCTGAGTGAACTCCGGGTGTTGGTGATGGACAGGGAGGCCTGGCGTGCTGCGATTCATGGGGTTGCAAAGAGCCAAATACGACTGAGCAACTGAAGTGAACTGAACTGATGTATGAACAAAGGAGACTGCTACTTTGTACAAAGAAGAGGGCTAATGATGAACCTTCTCTAAAGCAGGGGAAAGTGTTGCTGCTGCTGCTGCTAAGTCACTTCAGTCGTGTCCGACTCTGTGTGACCCCAAAGATGGCATCCCACCAGGCTCCCCCATCCCTGGGATTCTCCAGGCAAGAATACTGGAGTGGGTTGCCATTTCCTTCTCCAATGCATGAAAGAGAAAAGTGAAAGTGAAGTCACTCAGTCTGTCCGACTGTTAGCAACCCCATGGACTGCAGCCCACCAGGCTACTCTGTCCATTGGATTTTCCAGGCAAGAGTACTGGGGTGGGGTGCCATTGCCTTCCCCGGGGGAAAGTGTTACATAACATAATTTTTTTTCTCTCAGATAAGAAAAGATCTCACAGTTCTAAGCCATTTCAGGACATTCAAAAATGAGAAAAACAACTGGTAGCTAAATCCTTTCTTTAAATATGCATTTATTCTTGTTAATGTAGGAGTCAAAACCCTTAGCTGTGACAATATGGAAAGAATCATAATTATGTCCAAGAGTGTAGAACTAAAGTAGATTTTTCATAAACACTCGGAGTCCATTTTAATATGTAGATTATATGGCAGCAAGGCAATAATTTAAAAATTCCACCTCTTCTCCGTAAGTTATTTCCTGATAATTTTGCTTGCAATCGCTTTCACCCCTCCCAAACCTACATGTCGAGACAGACTCTCTGTCACAGCTGCTCACTGGACATCTCCGCAGTGGATATTCCAAAGTTTCCTCAAACCCAGTAAGTACATTTTGCTATGTTGAATCCTTTTTCCTAAACCTGCGCTTGGAATTGCTTTTCCTGCCTTAGTTGGCTGAGAAAGCATTTTGACATGCTATCAGTCACCAAGTTGCCTCCTTGCTATCTCTGGTGCCCGCCCCCCCTTCAGCCCCAGCTTCTGTGCTAGGTCAGCCCTCATTGCCGGGGCAATTAAAGTAAGCCCTTAGCTTGTCTCCATGGCTCCAGACAGCCGTTCTGTAATCCATGATTGCAGCCCGAGTAATCTTTCGAAAAAAAGCAAATCTCATCATTCACTCCAGGGCTTAAAGTCCTTCAGTGGCTCCTCATTGATTAACGGATGGAGTCCAAACTCCTTAATTGGCCACACCAGGCCAACCTTATTGACTGCTATTATCTTTTAACCCTGTAAATACATGTCAGTCAAGCTGGATTTCGTGCTTTTTTAAAATTTTGTTTTTATTTTTGGTCGCGCTAGCCCTGCATCGCTGCACACAGGCTTCCTCTTGTTGCAGCACGTGGGGGCTACTCTTCTTGCGAGAGTGTCTCTGTTGTAGAGCACAGGATTTAGTAGTTGCTGCACACAGGCTCTAGAGCACGGGCTCTGTAGCTGCGGCACACTCGTTTAGATGCTCTGTGAATTTGGAATGTTCCTGGACCGAGGATTGAACCTGTGTCCCCTGCACTGGCAGGTGGATTTCTTAACCAACGGACCACCAGAGGAGTCCTATGGATTTGTTTAAATTCCATTCATGGACTAGCAAGAGAGACCCTCAGGAGGTCCAGAGGTCCCTATTAGAAGATTTCTGTTTCGTGTGTTAATTCTGATCATTATCTTCAAAAACAATACAAGTATATTTTGAATCATCTAGAGTAGTGCTTTTCAAACTTTAATGTGTCCAGGAATCATCTGGAGGTCTCATACAGGGGCTGACTTTGAGTCAGTAAGTCCTGTGTGGCCCAAGGCAGTTCTAATAAGCTCCCAGGTGATGCCAATGTTGCTACACTATGGACCATATTTTGAGTAATAAGGGTCTAGAATGATCACTTTCTAATTGAGTACAACCGCAAAATTGTCTTGTTGTTATCTATTAGTGAATAAAGAAGAAAAGCAGATTTAATATTTTTAATGACATATTCGTTACAAATGAAGACCAAGTGATGTTGCAACTTGTATGAATAAAGATCTAGCAATGGTGCTAGTTAAAAAAAAAAGATGGAAGAACTGAATCATCATTTTATACAGAATAAGGTATAGGGTATAGTCAATCTCAAGTCACAGCAATTAAGACAACTCTGTCACAGTAAAAAGTATTACTTATACCATTCGATTGATATTTGGAATGATATTACTTTTGTATTTTTCTTTATAAATATATAATATCTATAAACATTAGGGTTTATACTTAGTTTTATGTCTACACCTAATAAAAAAACAATTTGACTTCAGGATACAATAGGAATTTTATGAGTTCTACGTATTATTCAAGTTTGAGAAACACTGGACTAAGCCAAGTCATACCTCTTTGCCTTTGTCCTTGCTGTCACCTCTGCCTGGAATCCCTCCTTAATCCCTTCCCAACCTTGCCACCCTTCCATGTCCACTTAGCAAACAGCTACTTTTCCTTATGGTTCTTTTTCAGAAACCTGTGGTCAGTGTCATATTACAGCTGTGCCTTATTTTCATCTCTTTCACAACCTCTCTAACATGCTGCCGCACATTTGGTTGCAAGTATTTGCTTGTTTTGTTGACTGTCTCTTCTATCCCAAGAAAAAGGCCTTGTCTTTGTCTTCATATTTGTTCAATTCTTGGGATGTAACACTTGTTCAGTAAATGGTTTTGAATGCATGAATAGATACAAAGCTTGGCTTGCTTCTGCTTGGAGAGAAAGAAAGAGTATATCAACATACCATGTGTTCACATTTATGGGTGAAAAAATTAAAAGTATAAAATAATTATAATATTCTTCTACATGCAATTTGCTTTCCATGTAGTAACTGAAAAGCCATGTTTCCTAGAGTGTCTGCTGATGAATCTGTATTTTTACTAGCTTTTCAGAGACCTGCTTGTTGAGGTTAAAGCCTAGAGAGTTTTAAAATAATGTTAAAAAAAAAACCTTGATTACATTTTGGTGATGCATCATCAAAACTAAAAATAGAATGGAGAGACTGAAAAATCTTCACTCAAACATCCAGCCAAAGTACAGTTAAACATTTATGGGTGAGCTGGAACTGTGGCTGAGTTTCAACTTCCAGTTAAGCAGGACAAATTCTGCGGCCCATTAATACTCCTGACCCCAGCTTCCTCATATTTGATCTTGACATTCAGCTTTGGTTACCACCTTCACTGGAGTTGGAAGAGGGAGTGAAGCCCTGTTTGCCTTTAAGAACAGGACAAAGCCTGACTTATTTATTTATTTGATAGTAAAGTTGATTTTCTGGCCTGTATGCAAGAGGCCTACTTCTCAATAAGACCTTCTCCAAATTAACCAGGATGATGTACAGTGTGGGATTGGGGTTGGGGTTGGCACAGAGAGCTAAAAACCACAAAATGAGTTCCAACCATTTCTGTCTGTAATGTAAAAAGAAAGATATGCGGCTTCTCTGTGGCTCAGATGGTAAAGAATCTGCCTTCAATGTGGGAGACCAGGTTTGATTCCTGGGTTGGGAAGATCCCCTGGAGAAGGGAATGGCTACCCACTCCAGTATTCTGGCCTGGAAAATTCCATGGACAGAGGAGCCTGGTGGGCTTCAGTCCATGGGGTTGCAAAGAGCTGGACACGACTGAGTGACTAACAGTTTCACTTCCAGTAGCACTATGCAAACACTGTTTCAGAGAATGGCTCTGATGGAACAAATTTGGGCTGGTACAGCTCAGAACTAGGTTTTCAGTCTGCATGGCCATTGCAACGTCACTATCAGAACAATGTTCTTTTGATCCTGGAGCCATGGAAACTTGTACAACTCAATGGTTTCGGAGTATAATTAATTCATTTATGGCTTCAATTGGACATTTCTCTACTTAGAATAAACAGCCTTGGGGATTTCTCTTCCGACTCTTTCTGAGTTATTATTTGACTCTCTAGCAGTATCGCAGTGTACTCCAAGCTCATCGGAATTTCTCACTTCTTCCTGGAATGTCCCTCCCAGATCTGTGGTGGCTAATATTATGTCAACTTGACTTGGTTAATTGATGCTCAGATGGCTGGTAAAACATTACAGACAGGTGTATTTATGAGGGCGTTTCCAAAAGAGATCAGTATTTGAACTAGTGAACAAAGATAAGCAGATGCCCCTTGCCAATGTGAGTGGACATCATCCAGTTCACTGAGGGCAATAAGGAAAAATAAAAAACTCTTGGGGAAGGATGAACTTGCTCTCTCCATTTGACCTGGGGCATTCATCTCCTCCTGTCCTTGGACTTGGGTCCTCCTGGCCCTCAAGTCTTCAGGCTCCATTGAAACTTACACCATTTCTCCTTCTCTTTCCCTTCTCCTTCCTCTTCTCAGGTCTTTAGACTCAGACTGAATTACACTCCAGCCTCTCCTGGTTTTCCAGCTTGCAGATGGCAGATTCTGGGATTTCTCAATCACATGAGCCACTTCTTATAATAAATCTCTATGTATATCTTATTGGTTTCCCTGAAGAGTACTAGAATATTGTTCAAGGAAAAATCATTTTTTCAAAACCCTAACTAGGGTTTTTCCTTCAGAAAACTTCCCAACCATTCCCAGGGGGAATTACTCAACTTCTCCTCTGGACTCGTTTCACATCTTTTATGAGGTTAGTTAATATACAACGTTCTATTAGTTGACTTGATCTAAACAGGGAAGGAATAGACAAATGTAGGCATGTGGAATATTAAACCCATGGTACAGTGCAAAGAGCACTTGATTAGGAGTCAAAAGAAGTGGTATCAAGCCCTCCTTCTCTATACGGCCAAGTAGAGAAATTTATCGTTCTTGCATCTTATACATTGGGCTTCCATAGTTGATGTTTCTCTTTGGGGGTAGAATATTAATGAGTTTGCATGCCTACTCTCTCACCCCATTCCTATAATAGAGTGTGTGTTCAAATATTTATTAAATTGAGCTAAATTAGACTTGGCATTCTAGTTATTGCACCAACACTGTCATCTGTGTTTCACACACAGGAACTTGGTACAAAATCGTGGGCCCTTTTCCATTAGGTAAAGAGGAAAACTCTCAGAACAAAAACAGATTTGTCCCATTTATTTTCTGATGTGTCAGAAAATTGTTCAACCCACATTTCAGAACAGAAGGGCTATTTAACATCACTGTGCATTTTACTGTCTAACATTATACTTAAAACAGAACTGAGTGAGCCTTCTAGACTTTATTTTGCTTGATGTCTTTGCTTCACCTGTACACTGCGTTCATTTCCAAACAGACTCCTATTCTGGGAATCCCATTTTTGAGACAGATATCTAAGCCACAATCTGCATTCTGAACATCTTAAATGCCTACGCACTAACCACAACTGTTTGTTTATCCCCTATTACAACAGGGACAAATATAGTCACTAATTTTTGCCTTTTATGGTAACAACCCAATTTAATACTTGGGAGAAGGAAGAGAGCCGTCATAGTCATAGAAGAAACAAAAACACAAAATATCATAGCAATCTGTGTTCTTTGAACATTCACACTGAAGACTAAAACAATATTTACCCATTATCGTTTAAGGGAACAGGAGCAATTCTGTGATAGACAGTCTATCTAAGTGATTGCTTTTGGGGAGCAGCTTTTGAAACTTACATCATGTGGTAAGGTTCATCAGAGTTCAGCCTGAATTTTCTTTATCCATATGCTGTCACCAGAAATTCAGAGTGATCTCCAGAAAGGAAAGTCCCCACCCCCTTTCCTGCTTATTTTTGGTGATGGGATATGATTGTAAACCATGTAATGAGGATATTCATATTTACCAAGTGATCCCCACATGGTACAGTCCTGACTATACTTCTCTGACAATTTCTAGCCATGATAATTTGGGGGGAATGTCATCCTTGAACAGTAATGTCTGGACACATCTTTATACTTTGTATACTTTATCTCAGTTAATTCTTTATATTAGTCTCAACTTCTTCAGTTGCAAGAGATAAGAACCATTTTGAACCAGTAAAGGATTAAAGGAAGATCTTTTTGGAGGGCAAGGGCATACTTGAAAACCTCAGGAATAGTTTTGACTTTAAACCTGGCAGAACTAAGGTGTCTAATTCAGGTCAGCTTTTCTCTCTGCTAACTCAAAGTCACCCAACTTTAGCTTCACATGTTTGTGTTTGTTACCCTAGAAGACAGATTTTCTTTGTGTCTTTATAGAGTGAGTGAAGTCGCTCAGTCATGTCTGACTCTTTGCGACTCCATGGACTGTAGCCTACCAGGCTCCTCTGTCCATGGGATTCTCCAGGCAATAGTCCTGGAGTGGATTGTCATTTCCTTCTCCAGGGGATCTTCCCAACCCAGGGCTCGAACCTGGGTCTTCCACATTGTAGACAGATGCTTCCAGGGAAGCCTTTATAGAGCAAATCTCAAAGAAGGACTCCAATTGGCCCTTTGTAGGTCATTTGCCCTCCTCTGGGACCAATCACAGTGGAGAGAAGGTTGAGTTATTCTGACTGGCCAGATTGTTGTCACTTGCTAAACTTATGATCAGGAGATTGGTGGGACTCTGGGAATTAACAGCTATATGGGGTAGAGAGTTTCAGTTCCCTGAGGGAAAAAGGGTTGCTGGGAATTTGAGGATAGATATCCACTCTATTATCATGAATAATATGAGAGGTATTGTTTTTCTTATTTTAGAAGCTCAAAGAGATTGATTTGCTAAAATTCATGCATCTGGCAATAACTAAAGTAAATCTTCTAATCTATCATATTCCTTTTCCTTTCAGTTCAGTTCAGTCACTCAGTCATGCCCAACTCTTTGAGACCACATGGACTGTAGCACACCAGGCTTGTCAATCATCAACTCTCAAAACTTGTTCAAATTACTTGGTGATGCCATCCAACCATCTTATCCTCTGTCGTATCCTTCTCCTGTCTTCAATCTTTCCCAGCATCAGTGTCTTTTCCAATGAGTCAGTTCTTTGCATCAGGTGACCAAAGTATTGGAGCTTCAGCTTCAGCATCGTCTGATGCTGAATATTCAGAACTGATTTCCTTCAGGATTGACTGGTTTTATCTCCTTGCAATTCAAGAGACTCTCAAAAAATTCAAGGGATTCTCAAAGCCCTTCTCCAACACCACAGTTCAAAAGAATCAAGTCTTCAGCATTCAGCTTTCTTTATAGTCCACCTCTCAAACCCATACATGTCTACTGGAAAAACCACAGCTTTGACTAGATGGAACTTTGTCAACAAAGTAATGTCTCTGCTTTTTAATATGCTGTCTAGGTTGGTCATAGCTTTTCTTCCAAGGAGCAAGGATCTTTTAATTTCATGGCTGCAGTCACCATCTGCAGTGATTTTGGAGCCCAAGAAATCAAGTGTGTCACTGTTTAGATCTTTGTTTTTTGAATGTTGAGTTTTAAGCCAGCTTTTTCACTTTCCTTTTTTACTTTCATCAAAAGGCTCTTTAGTTCTTTTTTTTCTGACATAAGAGTGGTATCATCTGCATATCTGACATTATTTATATTTCTCTCAGCAATCTTGATTACAGCTTGTGCTTCATCCAGCCCAGCATTTCACATGATGTACTCTGCACAAAAGTTAAATAAGCAAGGTGGTGATATACCATCTTGACATACTCCTTTCTCAGTTTGGAACCAGTCTGGTGTTCCATGTCCAGTTCTAACTGTTGCTTCTTGACCTGCGTACAGATTTCTCAGGAGGCAGGTAAAGTGGTCTGGTATTCCTATTTCTTGAAGAATTTTCCACAGTTTGTTTTGATCCACATAGTCAAAAGCTTTGGCGTAGTCAATAAAGCAGAAGCAGACGTTTTTCTGGAACTCTCTTGCTTTTTCGATGGTACAATGGATGTTGGCAATTTGATCTCTGGTTCCTCTGCCTTTTCTAAATCCAGCTTGAACATCAGGAATTTCTCAATTCACATACTGTTGAAGCCTAGCTTGAGGAATTTTGAGCATTAATTTGCTAGCGTGTGAGATGAGTGCAATTGTGTGGTAGTTTGAACATTCTTTGTCATTGCCTTTCTTTGGGATTGGAGTGAAAACTGATCTTTTCCAGTCCTATGATCCCTGCTGAGGATTCAAAATTTGCTGGCATGTTGTGTGCTGCACTTTCACAGCATCATCTTTTAGGATTTGAAATTGCTTACCTGGAATTCTATCACCTCCACTAGCTATGTTCGTAGTGATGCTTCCTAAATCTCACGTGACTTTGCATTCCAGGACATCTGGCTCTAGGTGAGTGATCACACCATCATGGTTATCTGAGTCATTAAGATCTTTTTTGTATAGTTCTTCTCTGTATTCTTGCCACTTCGTCTTAATATCTTCTGCTTCTGGTAGGCATTGTAAAACTAAAATATAAAAATGTACAAACTTTCGCTGTAACTCTTTTTTCCTTGTCGGAAGTAACAATCTAAAAAATAATTATAATTTAAAGTTTTAATG
This sequence comes from Oreotragus oreotragus, assembly GCA_006410675.1. NCBI lineage: Eukaryota > Metazoa > Chordata > Mammalia > Artiodactyla > Bovidae > Oreotragus > Oreotragus oreotragus. Next base: position 282,593 of record SJYX01023526.1, on the reverse strand, counting down.
TTGGTATCATTTCAAAATAAATTTGAAAAACACCATTATCAGAAAAAAACCCTTAAAAATGCAGTACAATGTGCTTTTAAAAAAACAGTCACATAGATCCCATTTTCCCATATATATTCCTATGATATATCTAGGTGAGGTGTCAGAAAGAGTTGAGTCAAAATGACACAGGGGAAAGGGCAGAACCAGGTGAAGAAAGCAGCCTTTCTGTTAAGGGGTAGCTTCATACAGGTCTGAGGACAGAGGAAGCCCAGCTCCAGGAGAACAAAGGCAGTAATAGTGTTCACAGTAATAGGGGCTCCCCCAGTGGTTCAGATGGTAAAGAATCTGCCTGCAGGAGATGTGGGTTTCATCCCTGGGTTGGGAAGATCCCCTGAAGAAGGGAACNTTGGGTCTTAGTTTTGACACACGGGCTCTCTAGTTGTGTCTTGCAGGGTTAGCTGAGCCATTGCATGTGTTGTCTTATTCCCCAACCAGGGACTCAACCCACATTCCCGGCACTGAAGGTGGATTCTCTTTAAGATCTTTAAAGTGTCTGGCTGTACTGAGTCTTGCTTGCTGCTCCGGTTTTCTCTAGCTGGGACGAGCAGGGGCCGCTCTCTAGTTGTGGTGCCAGGGCTTCTCAGTGCTGTGGGTTCTCTTGCAGGACAGCACACGCTCTAGGGCTTGAGGGCTTCGGTAGCTGCAGCTCACAAGCTCTCTCTAGCTCGGTAGCCGTGGCAGATGGGCTTAGTTGCCCCTTGGCATGTGGGATCTTCCCTGACCAGGGACTGAACCCGTGTCCCCAGCATTGGCAGATGGAGTCTCAGCCACTGGACCACCAGGGAAGTCCTGGAAGGTGGATTCTTAACCCCTGAATCATCAGGGAAGTCCCTGAACATTGAGTTTTATGCCTTCAAAGCTGGGAAACTATGGGACACTAGGAATCTCATTTTCCTTAGAGAGTTGGTGGCCTTGCCTCATTCCTATTGAAGTTGCAATGTCTATTTCCAGTTGATGTTGATCCTTTCTTAATGGCTGGGCAAATATTTCATTTTTCTCGAATTGACTTACAATTTGTGACGGCACCTCCTTTCTCGCACACCCTGTCTTCTAGGGTAGGTGGAAGCCTCCTGGAGGCTAGGGCCAGATCTGAAAGGTTGAACCTCTTCACTGGGCAGGTGGATTCTCTGATTCAAATCAACAAATGGATAACAAGGGTTGACTGGTGCTATGGGCAGTGCTAAACAGGATGACATCATCTTTGAACTTCCTATTAATTTGGCTGGAGACACAAAGCATAAATTCATAAAAGATAACATTAACAGGACAAGACAATTTAAGAATTACCCAAGGCAGAGGTCTGTGATCAAATGAGGTGAAATCAGAAAATAAAGATCTAGGGCTGACATCCAAGGACCAGATGTTCATGGATAGGCAGTGTCTCCATCTGAGTACTAACCTGCAGATTATGAGCTGGAAGCAAGGTTTGCAAAGCTCCTTATCTATGGAGAGTGGTGATGTTGTGGCTTTACCGTCTGTCTACAATGTGGAAGATCCAGGTTCGAGCCCTGGCTTGGGAAGATCCCCTGGAGAAGGAAATGACAATCCACTCCAGTATTATTGCCTGGAAAATCCCATGGACAGAGGAGCCTGGTAGGCTACAATCTATGGGGTCGCAAAGAGTCGGACAGGACTGAGTGACTTCACTTTCACTTTATCTATGAAGGGAGGTGATCAAGTGCTAAGAAAAAGGACTGTTTATGATAAGGAGGGATTAAAAAGTACAAAACCAAATAGGAATATCAACAAAAGTTATCTTTAACCTTTATTCTCAGTTATCTTCCTTTCCAATTTTTAGTATATGTGCTGCCGAAGCACTCAAATATCCTCCTTGAAACTAACAGGTAGGTACTTAGAGGTAGGTGAAGTGAGTGAAGTCGCTCAGTCGTGTCCGACTCTTTGCGACCCCATGGTCTGTAGCCTACCAGGCTCCTTTGTCCATGGGATTTTCCAAGCAATAGTACTGGTGTGGATTGCCATTTCCTTCTCCAGGGGATCTTCCCAACCCAGGGATCGAACCCAGGTCTCCCTCACTGTAGACAGAGGCTTTACAGTCTAAGCCACCAGGGAAGTCCCTTATAGGTAGGTAGGTACCTCAGCCTTATTCTGAGCAAGGGCTATTGCTGATTCTCCAATACTCTCACCACCAGACAGGAAGCCTAGTTGGGCTGGAGCTGCAAGGCTGGGCCTAGCAGGGAAAGCGGACTGGAGAGCAACCTGCATCCTTTGCGGGTGATTCACATTCTCCACAGTCCACTGTAGTTTCCTGGGGCAATACAACAGTGTCCCCAACTCACACCTTTCGTAATCTGACTGGTGCAAGCATTCCAACAGGACGCCAAAATCCAAAACTGTCAATTCCGCGTTCCAAGATCTTTAGTCCATGGGGCGTCCTCGGAGTTAGATACTCGGCGCACAGCAGGCACCAGACAAATGTTAACTCATATCCTCGCTATCCTGATCCTCGCAACCAGTCCGAACAATCCTCTGGCATTCTCTTCCCTTCCCAAGACCACTGCTTTCTCTAAGAGAGCCTAGGCGTGCGTGGTTCTCTCCCCAGTCAGTTCAGTTCAGTCGCTCAGTCGTGTGCGACTCTTTGTGACCCCATGGACTGCCCTGTCCATCACCAACTCCCAGAGTTTATCATAACTCATGTCCATTGAGTCGGTGATGCCATCCAACCATCTCATCCTCTGTCGTCCCCTTCTCCTCTCGCNAAGAGATTGATTTGCTAAAATTCATGCATCTGGCAATAACTAAAGTAAATCTTCTAATCTATCATATTCCTTTTCCTTTCAGTTCAGTTCAGTCACTCAGTCATGCCCAACTCTTTGAGACCACATGGACTGTAGCACACCAGGCTTGTCAATCATCAACTCTCAAAACTTGTTCAAATTACTTGGTGATGCCATCCAACCATCTTATCCTCTGTCGTATCCTTCTCCTGTCTTCAATCTTTCCCAGCATCAGTGTCTTTTCCAATGAGTCAGTTCTTTGCATCAGGTGACCAAAGTATTGGAGCTTCAGCTTCAGCATCGTCTGATGCTGAATATTCAGAACTGATTTCCTTCAGGATTGACTGGTTTTATCTCCTTGCAATTCAAGAGACTCTCAAAAAATTCAAGGGATTCTCAAAGCCCTTCTCCAACACCACAGTTCAAAAGAATCAAGTCTTCAGCATTCAGCTTTCTTTATAGTCCACCTCTCAAACCCATACATGTCTACTGGAAAAACCACAGCTTTGACTAGATGGACCTTAGTTGGCAAAGTAATGTCTCTGCTTTTTAATATGCTGTCTAGGTTGGTCATAGCTTTTCTTCCAAGGAGCAAGGATCTTTTAATTTCATGGCTGCAGTCACCATCTGCAGTGATTTTGGAGCCCAAGAAATCAAGTGTGTCACTGTTTAGATCTTTGTTTTTTGAATGTTGAGTTTTAAGCCAGCTTTTTCACTTTCCTTTTTTACTTTCATCAAAAGGCTCTTTAGTTCTTTTTTTTCTGACATAAGAGTGGTATCATCTGCATATCTGACATTATTTATATTTCTCTCAGCAATCTTGATTACAGCTTGTGCTTCATCCAGCCCAGCATTTCACATGATGTACTCTGCACAAAAGTTAAATAAGCAAGGTGGTGATATACCATCTTGACATACTCCTTTCTCAGTTTGGAACCAGTCTGGTGTTCCATGTCCAGTTCTAACTGTTGCTTCTTGACCTGCGTACAGATTTCTCAGGAGGCAGGTAAAGTGGTCTGGTATTCCTATTTCTTGAAGAATTTTCCACAGTTTGTTTTGATCCACATAGTCAAAAGCTTTGGCGTAGTCAATAAAGCAGAAGCAGACGTTTTTCTGGAACTCTCTTGCTTTTTCGATGGTACAATGGATGTTGGCAATTTGATCTCTGGTTCCTCTGCCTTTTCTAAATCCAGCTTGAACATCAGGAATTTCTCAATTCACATACTGTTGAAGCCTAGCTTGAGGAATTTTGAGCATTAATTTGCTAGCGTGTGAGATGAGTGCAATTGTGTGGTAGTTTGAACATTCTTTGTCATTGCCTTTCTTTGGGATTGGAGTGAAAACTGATCTTTTCCAGTCCTATGATCCCTGCTGAGGATTCAAAATTTGCTGGCATGTTGTGTGCTGCACTTTCACAGCATCATCTTTTAGGATTTGAAATTGCTTACCTGGAATTCTATCACCTCCACTAGCTATGTTCGTAGTGATGCTTCCTAAATCTCACGTGACTTTGCATTCCAGGACATCTGGCTCTAGGTGAGTGATCACACCATCATGGTTATCTGAGTCATTAAGATCTTTTTTGTATAGTTCTTCTCTGTATTCTTGCCACTTCGTCTTAATATCTTCTGCTTCTGGTAGGCATTGTAAAACTAAAATATAAAAATGTACAAACTTTCGCTGTAACTCTTTTTTCCTTGTCGGAAGTAACAATCTAAAAAATAATTATAATTTAAAGTTTTAATGTTGGTATCATTTCAAAATAAATTTGAAAAACACCATTATCAGAAAAAAACCCTTAAAAATGCAGTACAATGTGCTTTTAAAAAAACAGTCACATAGATCCCATTTTCCCATATATATTCCTATGATATATCTAGGTGAGGTGTCAGAAAGAGTTGAGTCAAAATGACACAGGGGAAAGGGCAGAACCAGGTGAAGAAAGCAGCCTTTCTGTTAAGGGGTAGCTTCATACAGGTCTGAGGACAGAGGAAGCCCAGCTCCAGGAGAACAAAGGCAGTAATAGTGTTCACAGTAATAGGGGCTCCCCCAGTGGTTCAGATGGTAAAGAATCTGCCTGCAGGAGATGTGGGTTTCATCCCTGGGTTGGGAAGATCCCCTGAAGAAGGGAACTGCTGTTCCCTACTGGTACAGCCCATACCAGTATTCTTGCCTAGAGAATTCCATGGACAGAGGAGCCTGGCTAGCTACAGTTCATGAGGTCGCAAAGAGTCAGACACAGTTGAACAACTAACACACACACACACACACACACACACAATAGAGATCAAGCTTTCTGGTCAAAAATCTAAGTGCATACACCTGACATATTTGTCTGCTTATGGAGACAAACAAGGAACCCAGTGGATGGTTCTCCCTTAAATCCTAGAATTTCTAAAGCCTAATTATGAAGGCACATTTTCAAATTTAGCAATTGATTATTGGATAATTTCGTCATAAGTTTTCTTGCTTTATAGAGTTTCCTAACAAGTATCAGAAGCATCAAGATAGTCCCTCAAGAAATTAGGAAGTTAAAAATAAAAACTACAAAATCACTGATAGAAGTTTTGTGAAGAAAATAATTGAGAACACTAGTATTAGATTGGACTGAGGAGAAAAAAAAAAAGTACAATTTTCTGCCGTGGGCTTACAATGTTGATTGTAAAGAAAAATGTGTTGGATTTTATGGGAAACCTTATTAAATAAGATAACCAAGATAAATTGTAAGTATATGGTTTTAGGGAAGCAAATTCCTGTAATATATATCTTGAGGTCTGACTAAGGAAAAATGACCATAACTTAGAAATATTCTGTAAGCAATAAAAAATTTTAACCACATAATTAAGAGGCTTCTCAAAAATAGCCTAGTACTTAAAATAGCCTTGTGGATTTTTACTGTGAAGATGGGACAATGTTTTTGGTGTTAAAAAACAAAACAGGCACTGGAGAATTAAAAAATGCTACATGTGTTTAAAATAAGCACTATTTTCAAAATCACTGGGGGGGAATACACTGACCCCATGTTGTCTGTGGAGACTGGACAATGTCTGCAAATTATGTGCAACAACAAATAACAGATATGTTAGTTTCAATCTTTTAAAATATTTCCAAAATCTCCATGAATATAACTTATCTTTAAATCAGGAGTGGACATTTGATACTAATCTTGGTTATCTGGTTACTTGGTTATTTGATACTAATCTTTTATTTATCAGTTTTTCAAAAATATTTCCGAAATACTGTACATTTTAGTAGCTAATGGCAGTCTATACCAACTCTTCTTGTGTGAATCAGATGAGTTTTTGTTTTCAAGAACAGCAGGAGAAAAAAACACAATGCCAGAGGTTTTTTTAAAAAGAGCTGATCCTCTCACTCTCATCCTTGGATTCTTATCTGCACTCTGGTACAGCCAGAAAGTTCTCTGATGCTGCTTATTCTGGCAGCTGGGTAGTGGCTGACCGATGCGCCCAGCAAATGGCTCACCTGGAAGGGCCCAAGGGAAAAGCATTGACAGAGGATCACATGTTCACCTATTGCTCGATGCTTCCTTCTCTGATAAACTTTCAACGGACCAATTTTCAGGTAGGGACAAAGATTCCTGATCCCTCCTGGAACACAGTGTTGGCTATTATTTGTATAAACCTCTATGGACTAACAAAGACAACTCTCATATGCCTCTTGTTATTTCATCTGTTTGAAAATAGACGAGTTTCTCTATTTCCTAAGTGATGCAGGGACAAAAGCTTATGTGTGATGAGGATTTTTTTGAGGGACTAGGAAACAGTGTGGCAGGTATACCCTCACTATTCAATCTATAAACCGTCTTAGAGCTACACTGAGACAATTGCATTTCGTTTAACAAAACTGGAAAACCTTTCAAGCTTCAGCTCATAAGCAAACCTGATGATACTGTCATTTGTTTCCAACTTGGAAACTCAGATGACTTAAATGAAAACTTACAATGACTTTGACTCTAGCAATAGAAGCAGCTATTTTAAGAACAAGAGCCTACTAGTTTTTCTCTTTATTATTATTGCAGCATAATTGCTTTTCAATGTTGTATTAGTTTCTGTTCTACAAGGAAGTGAATCATCTGTAGGTATACACATATCCCCTTCCTCTTGGACCTCCCCACCATCCCACTGACCTACGTCATCACTGAATAGCAAGCTGAGCTCCCTGTGCTACACAGCAAGTTACCAGTAACTATTTACATAAGGGGCAGGAGGGATGAATTGGGAGCCTACTAGTTTTTGCCTAGAAAACATACTTTTGGCTATCAACTAGATCCTACAACCGTTTCAGACTTGTTTTCTCATTGTCTTATTTGGTAAGGCTACAGAATCAATTATGATTCTGTAGCCTTTGTTCTAGATTCACTTAAAGACTCAGTCAGTCAGTCAATCCAGTTGCTCAGTTGTGTCCAACTCTTTTGGACCCCATGGACTGCAACACGCCAGGTTTCCCTGTCCAAGACCAACTCCCAAAGCTTGCTCAAATTCATGTCTATAAAGTTGGTGATGCCGTCCAACCATCTCATCCTCTGTTGTCCCCTTCTCCTCTTGCCTTCAATTGTTACCAGCATCAGGGTCTTTTCCAGTGAGTCAGTTCTTTGTATCAGGTGGCCAAAATATTGGAGTTTCAGCTTCAGCATCAGTCTCTCCAACTCAGAACTTCCCTCCCATCTCCCTCCCTATCCCACCCCTCTAGGTTGATACAGAGCCCCTGTTTGAGTTTCCTGAGCCTACAGCAAATTCCCTTTGGCTATCTACTTTACATATTGTAATGTAAGTTTCCATGTTACTCTTTCTATATATCTCACCCTCTCCTCCCCTCTCCCCATGTCCATAAGTCTATTCTCTATGTGTGTTTCTCCACTGAATGAATGAATGAATGAAGTTGCTCAGTCGTGTCCGACTCTTTGTGACACCATAGACTGTAGCCTACCAGGCTCCTCTGTCCATCGGATTTTCCAGGCAATAGTGCTGGAGTGGATTGCCATTTCTTTCTCTAGGAGATCTTCCCAACCCAGGGCTTGAACCTGGGTCTCCCGTATTGTAGACAGAAGCTTTACCTTCTGAGCCACCAGGGAAGTGTTTCTCCATTGCTGCCCTGTAAATAAG
>SJYX01023526.1:217017-271696 GCA_006410675.1 Oreotragus oreotragus | reverse complement strand
AATATTCAATTGTGCATATGTACAAAAACTTCTTTATTAATTCATCTGTCAATGGACATCTAGGCTGCTTCCATGTTCTAGCTATTGTAAGTAGTGCTTCAATGGACAATGGGATACATGTGTATTATGGTGCTTTTATTCCTAGTTTTTAAAGGAATCTTCATACTATCTTCCATAGTGGATGTATTAATTTACATTCCTACCAATAGTACAAGAGTGTTCCCTTTTCTCCACACCGTCTCCAGCATTTATTGTTTGTAGCCATTTTGATGATCACCATTCTGACCAGTGTGAGGTGATACCTCATTGTAGTTTTGATTTGCATTTCTCTAGTAATGAGCGATATTGAACATCTTTTCATGTGTTTGTTAGCCATTTGTATGTCTTCTTTGGAGAAAAGTTTGTTTAGTTCTTTTTCCTATTTTTTCTTTCTTTTTTTTTTTTTGTTGTTTTTCCAGTATTGAGTTGTATGAGCTGCTTTTATATTTTGAAAATTAATCCTTTGTCAGTTGTCTCTTTTGCTATTATTTTCTGGCATTCTGAGGGTTGTCTTTTCACCTTGCTATAGTTTCTTTTGCTGTGCAAAAGGTTTTAAGTTTAATCAGGTTCCACTTGTTTACTTTTGTTTTTATTTATGCTATTCTAGGAGGTGGGTCATAGAGAATCTTGCTTTGATTTTTGTCATTGAGTGTTCTGCCTATGTATTCCTCTAAAAGTTTTATAGTTTCTGGTCTTACATTTAGGTCTTTAATCCATTTTGAGTTTATCTTTATGTATGGTGATAGGAATTGTGCTAATTTCATTCTTTTATATGGAGCTATCCAATTTTCTCAGCACCATTTATTGAAGAGGCTATCTTTGTCTCATTGTATCTTCTTGCCTCCTTTGTCAAAAATAAGTTACCCATAGGTGCATGAGTTTATTTCTGGGCTTTTTATCTTGTTCCATTGGTCTATATTTCTGTTTTTGTGCCAGTACCATACTCTCTTAATGACTGAGGCTTTGTAATATAATCCAAAGTCAGGAAGGTTGATTCCTCCAGCTCCATGCTTCTTTCTGAAGACTGCTTTGGCTATTCAGGGTCTTTTGTGCTTCCATATGAATTGTGAAATTTTTTGATCTAGTTCTGTGAAAAATGCCCACTGGTAATTTGATAGTGATCGCATCGAATCTGTAGATTGTGTTTGATAATATATTCACTTTCACGATATTGATTACTCCTACCCAAGAACATGGAATATCTCTCTATCTGTTTATGTTGTCTCTGATTTCTTTTAACAATGTCTTATAATTTTCTATGTACAGTTCTTTTGTCTCCTTAGGTAAGTTTATTCTTAGATATTTAATTCTCTTTGTTGCAATGGTGAATGGGATTGATTCCTTAATTTCTCTTTCTGATTTTTCAGTGTTAGTGTATAGAAATGCAAGTGATTTCTGTGTATTGATTTTGTATCCTACAACTTCAATAAATTCACTAATTAGCTCTTGCAATTTTCTGATACTATCTTTAGGGTTTTCTATTTACAGTATCATGTCATCTCCTAACAGTGAGAGCTTTACTTCTTCTTTTACAGTCTGGATTCCTTTTATTTCTTTTTCTTCTCTGATTGCTATAGCTAGGACTTCCAGAACTATGTTGAATAATAGTGGTGAAAGAGGACACACTAGTCTTGTTCCTGATCTTAGGGGGAGTGCTTGCAATTTTTTACCATTGAGAATAATGTTTGCTGTAGGCTTATCATATCTGGCCTTTACTATGTTGAGGTAGTTTCCTTCTATGCCTATTTTTTGAAGAGTTTGAATCATAAATAGGTGCTGAATTTTGTCAAAGGCATTTTCTGCATCTATTGAGATTATCATATGGTTTTTAATCTTTAAATTTGTTAATATGGTGTATCACATTGATTGATTTGTTTGTTTGAAGACTCTTTGCATCCCTGCAGCAAACCCAACTTGATCATGGTGTATGAGCTTTTTGATGTGTTGCTGAATTCTGTTTGTTGAAATTTTGTTGAGGATTTCTGCATCGACGTTCATCAGTAATATCGGCCTGTAGTTTTCTTTTTTTCTGTTGTCTTTGTCTGGTTTTGGTATCAGGGTGTTGGTGGCCTCGTTGAATGAGTTTGGAAGTGTTCCTTTTCCCATTTTTAAAAGAGTTTTAGAAGAATAGGCATTAGCTCTTTTTTAAATGTTTGATAGAATTCTCCTGTTGAAGCCATCTAGTCCTGGGCTTTTGTTTTTTGGGAGATTTTTTTTTATCACAGCTTCAATTTCAGTGCTTGTAATTGAGTTGTTCATAATTTCTATTTTTTTCCCAGTTCAGTCTTGGAAGATTGAACTTTTCTAAGAATCTGTCCATTTCTTGCAGATTATCCATTTTATTGGCATATAGTTGTTCATAATAGTCTCTTATAATCCTTTGTATTTCTGCATTGTCTGTTGTAACCTCTGCTTTTTCATTTCTAATTTTATTGATTTGATTCTTCTCTTTTTTTCTTGATGCATCTGGCTAAAGATTTGTCAATTTTATCTTCTCAAAGAACCAGTTTTTAGTTTTATTAATCTTTGCTATTGTTTCCTTCATTTCTTTTTCATTTATTTCTGTTCACATATTTATGACTTCTTTCCTTCTACTAATTTTGGGGTATTTTTGTTCTTTTTCCAGTTGTTTTAGGTGTAAAGTTACGTTGTCTATTCGATGCTTTTCTTGTTTCTTGGGGTAGGATTGTATTGCTATAAACTTCCCTCTTACAACTGTTTTTGCTGCATCCCAAAGGTTTTGAGTTGTGTTTTCATTGTCATTTGTTTCTAGAAATTTTTTGATTTTCCTTTTGATTTCTTCAGTAAGCTGTTGGTCATTGAGAAACATGTTGTTTAATCTCCATGTGTTTCTGTTTCTTAGTTTTTTTTCTTTTAATTGATATCTAGTCTCATAGTGTTGTGGTCAGAGACAATGCTTGATATGATTTCAATTTTCTTAAATTTACTGAGGCTTGATTTGTCATACAAGATGTGGTCTATCCTGGAGAATGTTCCATGTGCATTTCAGAAAAAGGTGTATTCTTCTGTATTTAGATGGACTGTCTGGAATATATCCATGAGATCCATCTCCTCTGGTATTTCCTAATTTTTTTTTTCAATTATCTGTCCATTGGTATGAGTGGGGCATTAAAGTCTCCTACTATTATTGTGTTACTGTGAATTTCTCCTTTTATATCTGTTAGTGTTTTATGTACTGAGTTGCTCCTATGTTGGGTGCATAGATATTTACAATTGTTATATCTTCCTCTGCCGGGATCCAGCCCCAGTGGATCCAGGGTAATTCGAAGCGGGGACGGAGTCAGCGATTAGGAAAGAAATATTTAATTAGAGATACGGAGAGAGATTAGAAAAGAATAGTGTAGTAGGAAAATTAGTGGAGAAAAGAGGCTGAATAACTTGGTTTACGCGGAAAATCAATAAAACCCCGAGACAAGGGGTTTGCACCGCCTACGTAGGCCACAGGCGTCTTCCTGGTCTCCCGGAGGAGTGGAGACACAAAGTGCCTCCCCGTTCAGATCTTAGAAGCTCAGGCAAAATTAGTAGGCCTGGTGAGCCTCCGTGCTCCAGATGGGAATTCAGCCAGAAAAGAAGAGAACGAGAAAAGACAACACAAAGGAAACCAGCTTTTCCAGGAACTGGTCCGTTTCTTTATTTTCCAGGGCTGCTTTTATACTTTAAGTCATACATAGAGATAAATGGAAGATACAAAGTCACGCAGGGTCAGCAGTCCTGACCTTTATTGAAACCAGCTTTCTTTCTGCATTCCTTCCGATATACAAAGTTCTCAGGTGATTTATATCATCTTCTGGCCAAGAGGCCTGCTAACATTTTATGATCCTTTCTGATGATGATTAGTCAACCAGAAAACTTATTTTCTCCAAAGGTGATTCTTCTTAAGTCAGGCACCACCCTTCAGAGGCACCAAATAAAGTTGCATTCCTACAGGGCAAAGGTGCAGTGGGCTATAATCAAGAAAAGAATTTACTTAGTCTACGGTCTAACATGATTAATATCAAGGCTAATACTTATTTCTCCTATATGCTAGTTATATCAATTAGTTTGTATAGGGGCAAGGGATATGGAGGCTTAGCAGCAAATATTGGCTCAACAATGAAACCCTCCACTGGTATAATTTCTAACTAACTAACTAATTTCTAACTAACTCGTTAACACCATACTAATAATTTTCTTGTGCCTCTCACGGTTGGGAGACTGTGAACAATCACGTGTGGCCAGACAAACCTGTCAGGCAGGCTAGAGAGCCATCAGAGGAGCTTGTGGACTGAAACACTCTTGTTACGCCCAAGAGATTTATTAACTGGAGCTCTAAGTTAGCTCCTTTTCAGAGAGAGGTGGTGGGAGACAGCCACCATAATGACAGAAGTGTAGGTGAAAGCATAATGCAGTAAGGTAGGCAGACTCTGGTTTTGGGGGTAGATGCTCGAGTCCCTGAGGCCTGATCCTGCCTTTGCGTATGTCAGGCCTCCTTCCTCATGACCTTTGCCATGGGCGGGATTCCTCACGCTGGCTCCCGCCATCTCTCTTGGATCGATTCCTTGATCATTATGTAGTGTCCTTCCTTATCTCTTGTAATCTTCTTTATTTTAAGGTTTATTTTGTCTGATACAAAGATTGCTACTTCAGCTTTCTTTTGCTTCCTATTTGCATGGAATATATTTTTCCAACCTCTCACTTTCAGTCTATGTATGTCTTTGGGTTTGAAATGGGTTTCTTGCAAACAGCATATGGGTCTTGTTTTTGTATCCATTCTGCGAGTCTGTGTCTTTTGGTTGGAGAATTTAATCCATGTACATTTAAAGTAATTATTGATATATATGTTCCTATTGCCATTTTCTCAATTGTTTGGAGTTGATTTTGTAGATCTTTTTTCTTCTCTTCTATTTCTTGACTATATAATTCCCATTAATATTTGTTGTAAAGGTGCTTTGGTGGTACTGAATTATCTCAACTTTTGCTTGTCTGAGAATCTTTTTGTTTCTCCATCAGTTTTGAATGTGGTCCTTGCTGGGTATAGTAATCTTGGTTGCATATTTTTCCCTTTCAGTACTTTAGCTATATCCTGCCATTCCCTTCTGGCCTGCAGAGTTTCTGCTGAAAGATAAGCTGTTAAACGTCTGGGGTTTCCCTTGTATGTCACTTGTTGCTTCTCCCTTGCTGCTTTTAATATTCTTTCTTTGTGTTTAGTCTTTGTTAGTTTGATTAGTATATGTCTTGTTATGTTTCTCCTTGGGTTTATCCTATATGAGACTTTTTGTGCATCTTGGACTTGATTGGCTATTTTCTGTTCCATATTGGGGAAATTTTCAATTATAATATCTTCAAAAATTTTCTCATACCCTTTCTTTTTCTCTTCTTCTTCTGGGACCCCCTATAATATGAATGTTGGTGCATTTGATATGGTCCCAGAGGTCTCTGAGACTGTTGTCAGTTATTTTCACTCTTTTTGCTTTATTCTGCTCTTCAGAATTTATTTCCACCATTTTATCTTCAGGCTCACGGATTTATTCTGCTACTGATTCCTTCTAGAGTATTTTTAATTTCAGTAAATGTGTTGTTTGTCTTTGTATGTTTATTCTTTAATTCTTCGAGGTCTTTGTTAACTGATTCTCGCATATTCTCCATTTTGTTTTCAAGGTTTATGATCATCTTTACTATCATTCTGAATTCTTTTTCGTGTAGTTTTCCTATTTTCTCCTTATTTACTTGGACTTCTGTGTTTCTAGTTTGTTCCTTAATTTGTGTAGTATTTCTCTACTTTTTCATTATTTTTCTTTAACTTATTGTGTTTGAGGTCTCCTTTCCTCAGGTTTCAGGGTTGAATTCTTTCTTTCCTTTGGTTTCTGTGCTCCTAAGTTTGATCCAGGGGTTTGTGCAAGCTTGTATAGGGTGAGATTTGTGCTTTTTGTTTGTTTGTTTGTTTGTTTGTTTATTTTTCCTCTGTTGGGCAAGACTGAGGTGGTAATCCTATCTGCTGATGATTTTTGTTTTGTTTGTGGTTGTGACTTCCTTGGTGGCTCAGCTGGTAAAGCATCTGACTACAGTGTGGGAGACCCAGGTTCAATCCCTGGGTTGGGAAGATCCTCTGGAGAAGGAAATGGTAACCCACTCCAGTACTCTCGCCTGGAAAATCACATGGACAGAGGAGCATGGTAGGCTACAGTCCATGGGGTTGCAAAGAGTTGGACACAACTAAGTGACTTCACTTTCACTTTCACTTGTTTAGATGAGGCATCCTGCTCAGGGCGCTACTGGTGGTTGGCTGATGTTGGGTCTTATATTCAAGTGGTTTCCTTTGTGTGAGCTCTCACTATTTGATAGTCCCTAGGGTTAGTTTGTAGTGATGCTTTCTAAGGCCCACTTGACTTCACATTCCAGGATGTCTGGCTCTGGGTGAGTGATCATACCATCGTGATTATCTTGGTTGTGAAGATTTTTTGGACAGTGTCTGTGTATTCTTGCCACCTCTTCTTAATATCTTCTGCTTCTGTTAGCTCCATACCATTTCTGTCCTTTATCGAGCCCATCTTTGCATGTAATGTTCCCTTGGTATCTCTAATTTTCTTGAAGAGATCTCTAGTCTTTCCCATTCTGTTGTTTTCTTCTATTTCTTTGCATTGATCACTGAGNGCTTTTTCGATGATCCGGTGAAAGTTGGCAATTTGATCTCTGGTTCCTCTGCCTTTTCTAAAACCAGCTTGAACATCAGGAAGTTCACAGTTTATGTATTGCTGAAGCCTGGCTTGGAGAATTTTGAACATTACTAGCATGTGAGATGAGTGCAATTGTGTGGTAGTTTACACAATTAAAACATAGTACTGTAAGGCATGTAATAAAAACTATTAATAGTTGCCTCCCTCCACGTATCTTCCCAGTTTCCAGTTTCAATCCTGAGAGTTAACCACTTGTTACTAATTTTCTCCTGTTAGTCACCTCTGTATTTCTAAAATTTTTATTTATAATTTATTTATTTATTACTTCTTGACAATACCTGATTATTTCTTATGGCAAATGAAGATCTGGCTGTCATATGGTTCTTTTTCTAGAGATCCAGGGGATGAAACTGGGAACTTGGGTTACAATTGGAGAGAAACAATTTGTACATTCACAAGAGAACATAACGTGCCATGAAGGTGGGCTCCTGGAAGAAGTACATGATTAGTGCAGGACAAAAATAAGCAACACCAAGATGAGAAAATAGGTAGAAGTTCTAGATTTGAGTACTTGAACTTTTTCTTCTGTAGTAATAATATGTATCACACCTTCTTC
Source organism: Oreotragus oreotragus (assembly GCA_006410675.1). Taxonomy (NCBI): domain Eukaryota; kingdom Metazoa; phylum Chordata; class Mammalia; order Artiodactyla; family Bovidae; genus Oreotragus; species Oreotragus oreotragus. The sequence continues at coordinate 264,367 of SJYX01023526.1, read as the reverse complement.
ACAGGGTTGCTATAAAGAGTGTGTTAAATGATACATATGAATGTATCATTCAGTTCAGTACAGTTGCTCAGTCCTGTCTGACTCTTTGCGACCCCATGGACTACAGCACACCAGCCTCCCCTATCCATTACCAACTCCCAGAGCTTGCTCACACTCATGTCCATCGAGTCAGTGATGCCATCCAACTATCTCATCCTCTGTCATCCCCTTCTCCTCCTGCTCTCAATCTTTCCCAGCATCAGGGTTCTTTTCCAGTGAGTCAGTTCTTCCCATCAGGTGGCCAAAATGTTGGAATTTCAGCTTCAGCATCAGTCCTTCTGATGAATATTCAGAGGTGATTTCCTTTAGAANTGATGCCATCCAACTATCTCATCCTCTGTCATCCCCTTCTCCTCCTGCTCTCAATCTTTCCCAGCATCAGGGTTCTTTTCCAGTGAGTCAGTTCTTCCCATCAGGTGGCCAAAATGTTGGAATTTCAGCTTCAGCATCAGTCCTTCTGATGAATATTCAGAGGTGATTTCCTTTAGAATAGACTGGTTTGATCTCCTGGCAGGCCAAGGGACTCTCAAGAGCCTCCTCCAACACTACAGTTTAAAAGCATCAATTCTTCAGCACTCAACTTTCTTTATAGTCGAACTCTCACATCCATACATGACTACTGGAAAAACCAGAGCTTTGACTAGAGGGACCTTTGTTGGTAAAGTAATGTCTCTTCTTTTTAATATGCTGTCTAAGTTGGTCATAGCTTTTCTTCCAAAGAGCAAGTGTCTTTTAAATTACATGGCTGCAGTCATCACCATCTGCAGTGATTTCTTTCACTGTTTCCATTGTTTCCCCATCTATTTTCCAGGAAGTGATGGGACCATATGCCATGATCTTAGTTTTCTGAACGTTGAGTTTTAAGCCAACGTTTTCTCTCTCCTCTTTCACTTTCAACAAGAGGCTCTTTAGTTCTTCACTTTTGGCCATAAGGGTGGTGTCATCTGTGTATCTGAGTTTATTGATATTTCTTCCAGTAATCTTGATTCCAGCTGATGCTTCATCCAGCCTGGCATTTCTCATGATGTACTCTGCATGTAAGTTAAATAAGCAGGGTGATGATATGGAGCCTTGATGTACCCCTTTCCCGATTTGGAACCTGTCTGTTGTTCCATGTCCAGTTTTAACTGTTGCTTCTTGACCTGTATACAGGTTTCTCAGGAGGCAGATGTTGGCAATTTGATCTCTGGTTCCTCTGCCTTTTCTAAATCCACCTTGAACATCTGCAAGTCCACAGTTCTCGTATTGTTTAAGCCTTGCTTGGGAAATTTTGAGCATTCCTTTACTACTGTGTGAGATGAGTGCAACTGTGTGGTAGTTTGAACATTTTTTGTCATTGCTTTTCTTTGCGATTGGAATGAAAACTGACCTTTACCAGTCAAGTGGCTGCTGCTGAGTTTTCCAAATTTGCTGGCATATTGAGTGCAGCACTTTCACAGCATCATCTTCCAGGATTTGAAATAGCTCAACTNCATTGCTTTTCTTTGCGATTGGAATGAAAACTGACCTTTACCAGTCAAGTGGCTGCTGCTGAGTTTTCCAAATTTGCTGGCATATTGAGTGCAGCACTTTCACAGCATCATCTTCCAGGATTTGAAATAGCTCAACTGGAATTCCATCACCTCCAGTAGCTTTGTTTGTAGTGATGCTTTGTAAGGCCCACTTGACTTCACATTCCAGGATGTTTGGCTCTAGGTGAGTGATCACACCATCATGATTATCTGGGTCATCAAGATCTTTTTTTGTATAGTTCTTCTGTGTATTCTTGCCACCTCTTCTTAATATCTTCTGCTTTTGTTAAATCCATACCATTTCTGTCCTTTATCAAGCCCATCTTTGCATGAAGTATTCCTTTGGTATCTCTAATTTTCTTCAAGAGATCTCTAGTCTTTCCCATTTGATTGTTTTCCTCCATTTCTTTACATTGATTACTGAGGAAAACTTTATCTCTGTTGCTAATTTTTGGAACTCTGCATTCAAATGGGTATATCTTTACTTTCCTTCCTTGCCTTTAGCTTTTCTTCTTTTCTCAGCTGTTTGTAAGGCCTCCTCAGATAACCATTTTGCCTTTTGGTATTTCTTTTTCTTGGGGATGGTCTTGATCACTACCTCCTGTACAATGTCATGAACCTCCATCCATAGTTCTTCAGGCTTCTATCAGATCTAATCCCTTGAATCTATTTGTCACTTCCACTGTATAATCATAAGGAATTTGATTTATATTATACCTGGATGGACAAATGGTTTTCCCTACTTTCTTCCATTTAAGTTGAATTTGGCAATAAGGAGTTCATGATCTGAGCCACAGTCAGCTCCTGGTCTTGTTTTTGCTGACTGTATAGAGCTGCTCCATCTTTGGCTGTGAAGAACATAATCAATCTGATCTCAGTATTGACCATCTGGTGATGTCCATGTGCAGGGTCTTCTCTTGTGTTGTTGGAAGAGAGTGTTTGCTGTAACCAGTGCATTCTCTTGGCAAAACTCTGTTAGTTTTTGCCCTGCTCATTTTGTAATCCCAGGCCAAACTTGCCTGTACTCCAGGTATCTTTTGACTTCCTACTTTTGCATTCCAATCCTCTGTGATGAAAAGGACATCTTTTTTAGGTGTTAGTTCTGGAAGGTCTTGTAGGCCTTTATAGAACCGTTCAGCTTCAGCTTTTTCAGCATTACTGGTTGGGTCATGGGCTTGGATTATTGTGATATTGAACAGCTTGCCTTGGAAATGAACATAGTAGGTGTCCTAGCAGGTATGAATCTCAGTCCCAAATGTCAAGGGGCAAGAAATTTATTTTTTCATTGCAAGCTCCAGTCCAATAACAGCTTTCATTTTGGTCAGTTTGGGGTTTTCTCATCTCCTTTCCTTTTCTTGCAACTGAGTTCCTTGGACTCAATTTGGCTTATTTAATCAATATTTGAAGACTCACTGCATGCAAAACACCCAAGAAAATAAAAAAGATTTGTTTTCTTTCACAAAGAAGTATGAAGTTCTGTACTTTGCTCCTTTTTAAAACTTTACCTTGAATCCATGAAGAATATGAATCCTTTTTAAAACTTTACCTTGAATCCGTGAAGAATATCCTTGAATTCATGAAGATATCCAACTTTCTCTTGCATAAAATGTCACATGGCTTTGCTGCATGGTGTGACTTTCTAAGTCTACCACATAGAATGTAATGTGAATAGGACTGCAAACTTGTGTGGTGCCTCAGCATGAAACACAGCTTATTTTTTGATGTTCATTTTACTTTTTTTGCAGATAAGAGAATTTCACAAATATGATTGTGATTTAAGAAGCTTGCCATTGCAGAGAAAGGAACATGCATTAAAAATAAAGTCATTCAGGAGTACTATTTCTAGGCATTATACTCTGTTTAGTTATTCCCATGTCTAGCTAGTTGTTAATGTTCTGTAAATGACTTCTAATATTTAGTAAATGTATTCTGAATGCATGAATGAATAAAAGAATAAGGAGAAAAAGAAGGTGATATGAAATAACATTTAACTTTGTTCTTCCATGGTTTAATGGCAATTGCCTGCCCCCCCATCCCCCAACCACCTCCACCACTAATGAAAAGTTGGCTCTCTTTCAGAGTATCTGCTCAAAGTTGATTTTCTGAGATGCAGAAGTCTCCTCTCCCTCTTCTGATCTGTTTTCCAGGCTAGACCACCTGCTTGGAACACCTTCCTGGCTTCAGCTCTCCAGACTGCTTTTCCCATTCTTCAGAGAGCTCTTGAAATTGTGCAGCTCTCGATGAAAACACAGGAGGTGGCTTTCCAGAACGGGAAGTGTGCTGGAGGATGGCCAGGAATGATTAATTTGAAGCCTGAGGTGAATAGAGAGAGGTACCCTGGAGATTTGAGGGTATTGGAGACTGTGGGGGGCAAGTCAGTGAAGGTCTTAAAGCAGAACAAAAGGCTCTATAACTTAACCGAAAGGTGACTTGAAATTTCATGCATACTTCCTGAAAGCAATGTGGGTTATTGTCTGCTTCAATTTTCATGTATGAGAAATAGCAGCCTGGCTGGAGCTGCTCTCTCTCTTGTTCTTGTTCTTTGTTATCCCACTGACCTTATAATTTACATATATATATATATATAATTATATAAAATAAACATACATTATTTATTTTATATAATTATATATTATGTATTAATTAGTTATATAATGTATTATAAATAAAAAATAAAATATATAAAATTATATACATATTAGGTCTGAATAAAAGCATTTCTAGTAGCCCTTCTTTCCCTTCTTTCCCAGCACAGGGAAGCCTGGTGTGCTGCAGTCCATGGGGTTGCAAAGAGTCAGACATGACTGAGCAATTGAACAACAAATCTTTCCCTAAAATCTATGCATTCATGGCTAAAATGTATCTGTTCACTTCTAACCCATGTGTCTTTATCTTTCTACAAGAATATATGTGTGCTACAATTTCCAAAATCATTTGGTCTCCAGGCAGAACCTCACCTCCTTGTCGTTGTTTCATTTACTGAAGATGTCACTGTTTCATCTACTCTCTTCATTCTCCAGTTGTTAAATTTTTCCTTCCCTTAAAAGTTCCTCTCTAGTTTTACCTACTCCCCACATCTTGGTGATCTGTTGTCTAGGCTTAGAATACCTTCAAACCAAATAATCTTTGTACCTTATATGCTTAATTACATAAATCCTGACATCTATCATATAGATTTCCAAATATTTGAGTAAAGTTTTTTTCTGTATAAGACTATCACATATTTATTTTAGAAAAAAGAGAAAATGAAAAAAAAAATTAAAGGAAGAAAGTTGTGATCAACTTTAATGTTATCATTTTATAAAGCTGCTGCTTCTTACATAAAAACATTTTACAGATTCTCCACAAAATAGTTATACTTTCAATATTTTGATTGAACAAGATATAATGAATAAAATATCACTATGATATCATCAGCAATGCTTTAAATAAATCAGTAATTCCTTTTCATGTTTTTCTGAAAAATAGTAGTTCATGTATGAAAGAGAGTTTTGCCTAGGTTACATTTTGAGTTTGGTAACACCTATTTTCAGGGTCCTTTGTGTGTTCTGGATTGACAATTTTCCTTTTTTTAAAAAAATGCAATATTGTGTCATTGAGCTAGAGATTTGTAAATGCTAAGGACCTAGGCAAGCATTTAAACATGCATACCTCTGTAACACTTACACAGTCATGCAGGTACTTATTTACATGTTTTTAATATTATATATAATGTATATTATGTCATAATTGTGTAATCTGTATAAAAATCACACGGCTGAACTATTTATACCATTGGAAGTCAGAGTTTTCCAGGTGGACAGATTAGAATTACAAAAATTTTGATGCTCTGTTGATGTTTTTAAAGCCTAGCAATAGAGTAGCAGAGGCGTTTTTTTTTTTTTTTAATTAGTATTTTTATTCAAGGATTGCCTTGCATGCTATACTGGTTTCTGTTTGTCCCCATAAAACTGTGTTATCCTGTCTAAAATGTCACTTTTTGTGAGCCTGGCCCTATAGCCAGCATAATCTCTCCATGGTGACCTATTGGGAACAAGGTGGGTGAGAGACAGCTGTACCGTGTGTCTGGTCAATCTGAGATACACAACAGAGCTGAAGTTAGAAGAAAATAAGTGCTATGGCTTGGATGCTTCTCTCAGATGCTTCTCTTTGGAGAGAAGGGGAGACCTAGTGCAATAGCAAAGTTGAAATTTCAATAAAGTTCAACTCTGACTTCTGCTTTGGAAATATCATAATCACACTATGCAACCACTGAATCTAGGCTTGCCTGGGCTTGCCCATGTTTGACCACTTTATGGGGATATATACGCTAACTTAAATATCAGCAAGAGAATAGAATAGTTTCCGCTACTGAAACAAAAATCTTCCATAATAGCAGCTAACACCTCACCTTGTAGTGTCTCTGAGGTTGTAGATATCAGAAAGAAGAAGCAAGTGAGAAAGTCAAAGAAGATAAATGCAAAACAGTGATCTTGGCTCCAGGAAAGTAATCCATAAAGAAGATAATTGAGAGTTTAGTATAATCCTTTACAAAGCTGCTTTCTTTCAGATTTTCTTGCTGCATAAATTGCTCAACAGAATTAAACTAAGCACTTTTAGAGTTCCATTAACATATTCAATTGTGAAGTTACTGTTAATGCTCTAAGGGATAACTTACTGAATTGTTAAGTCTTCATGGCAGAAAAAAAATGTGAAGCTACTACAAGGCCTTAAGATTATAATAAGAAGCACATATATATACTTGGAGGGTCTGCTTAATCAATGTCGGTTTACCTTCTCTAATAATAGAAATAATTTGGGTTTTGAGAAAGAGGAGACAAGTGGAAACTACCAACAACAAGTGATTCTTTGCCTCTAGAAAATTCTCCTGTCTTCTCCCTCTGGATACTATGGTTCTCCTGAGTAACTTATGTCTCCAAAAATTTATTCCCTAGAAAATTGATTCCACAAGATGATAATTTTAAAAGTTTCCTTAACCAGGTAGATTTGAGAAATGCTGCATACTATATCACTGTCTTGGAATTAGTGTGCACACTAGCATATTAACCGTCTTAAACTTTTGCATATTAAATTAAGCTTTTTAACTGTTTTAGTAGCCCCTTTCTAAAACTTGCTTAAATGAAATGATATTGAAAAATATTTACAGATGTTTTTCCATATTTGAAAATATTGCTGCTCCTTTTGAAGCAATGAGTTTTGGAGTTTCAGACACAGGGTGGGTTGAACTAGAATGATAAAGGCATTATTCAAATCTGGCTGTCAAATAACATTTGCTTTTGGCACCCAGGAAGGAAATAGTCTTGAGCTACAGGCTTTGTTAAAAGTTGAGATCCCTATATGCCACAGGGAGAGAGCTCTAAAGAGACGATATAAGGTAGTTCTTACCTTAGGGAAGAAAGCCTGAGTCTCCTAAATGGAGGCATATGGGAATCAAATCTGGCTGTCAAATAACATTTGCTTTTGGCACCCAGGAAGGAAATAGTCTTGAGCTACAGGCTTTGTTAAAAGTTGAGATCCCTATATGCCACAGGGAGAGAGCTCTAAAGAGACGATATAAGGTAGTTCTTACCTTAGGGAAGAAAGCCTGAGTCTCCTAAATGGAGGCATATGGGATGAATAGAGTCAAAGGTAAGAAGAGCAAATGTGGTCAATGGTTTTACCTTTAGACTAAGACCTTGTGGCAGTAGATTGATAGGCGTATCTGCCATGAGGAAAAGTCACAGTGGAGGGTTTTGTGCAGCACTTATGAGTCAGACCTCTGGGAAAACATCACTATACCAACTGTACCAGCTGGAATAAAAACATGGTGTGGCAAATTCCTACAGACACTGAGCCTAAGTTTGGACCTCTTTTAGATCCCAAATGGCATAGAAAGATCCCAGGAGTTTCAGTAAGACCTATGGACTGGTTCCAAGTTGGAAAAGGAGTGCATCAAGGCTGTATATTGTCATCCTGTTTATTTAACTTCTATGCAGAGCACATCATATGAAATGCCAGGCTGGATGAAGCACAAGCTGGAATCAAGATTGCTGGGAGAAATATCAGTAACTTCAGATATGCAGATGATAGCACCCTAATGGCAGAAAGTGAAGAACTAAAAGGCCTCTNGGGCAGATCACATTTTAGGCCAGAAAAATGTCTCAACAAATTTAAGACAATAGAAATTATATCAAGTATCTTTTCCAACCAAATGGTATGAAACTATAAATCAATTATAGAAACAAAAACATAAAAGTATCAACATACAGGAGACTAAAAACATGATACTAAAAAAAATAATGAATTGCAATGAAATCAAAGAGGAAATCAGAAAATACCCACAGATAAATGAAAATAAACATGGAACTTTCCAAACACTCTGGGATGTTGCAAAAGTAGTTCTAAGATGGAATTTTATAGTAATACAGGCCTACCTCAAGAAATAAGAAAAATCTCAAATAAACAACCTAACTTTCCATTTAAAGGAATTAGAAAAAGAAGAACAAAAAAGTCCAAAGTCAGCAAAAGAAGGATACATGCTTGGTCACTCATTCATGTCTGACTCTGTGGCCCCATGTAATATAGCCCTCTAAGCTCTTACTCTGTCCATGGAATTTTCCAGGCAAGGATACTTGAGACGGTTGTCAACTCCTATTCCAGGGGATCTTCCTGACCCAGGGATAAAATCCACATCTCCTGTGCCTTCTGCATTGGCAGGCAGATTCTTTATCACTAACACCACCTGGGAAGTGTGAAGAAGGATATACTAGAGTGGAAATATGTAGAGACAAAAAGAAAAGAAAGAAAAGAGAGAAGAAGAGATCAATGAAAGCAAGAGCAGGTTTTTTTGAGAAGACAAAGTTGATAAACCTTAGTCAGGTTCATCAAGAAAAAAGAGCACAAATGAACAAAGTAAGAAATAAAAGAGGAGAACTAACAGTAGATATCATAGATATAAAAATACCATAAGAGAATATGATTCGGATGGTAAAGAATCTGCCTGCAATACAGGAGATCTGGGTTCAATATTTGGGTTGGGAAATCCCCTGGAGAAGGGAATGGCTACCCACTCCAGTATTTTTGCCTGGAGAATCTCATGAACGGAAGAGTCTGGCAGGCTACAGTCCATGGAGTTACAAAGAGTTGGATATGACTGAGCAGCTAAGCAAGCAAGGAATGAGCAGTTATATGCCAATAAATTTAACAATGTAGAAGAAATAGACAAATTTCTAGGAGTATCCAAGCTTCCAAGACTGAATCAGGAAGAAACAGACAACCTGAAAAAAAAAAAAAAAAAAAAAAACTCTCAGCAAATAAAAATCCAAGAGTGGGGATCTTCGTAGGGGAATTCTACCAAACATTGAAGGAAAGTTAATACCTATCCTTTTCAAAGTATTCCAAGAAATTGGAGATGAAGGAACACTCCCAAATTCATTCTATGAGGTCACCTTACCATGATATGAAAACCAGGTAAAGAAATATGAAAAAAAATTACAGACCAATATTGCTGATGAATATAAAAGCAAAAGTTTTCAAGAAGGCATTAGCAAACTGAATCCAACAAGATATAAAAAAAAAAATCATACACCACCATCAAGTGGAAATTATTTCAGGGATGTAAAAGACTGTTCAGCACTCAGAAATCAATCAATGTAATACATCACACTAAGAAAAGTAAGGATAAAATTACACGATCATCTCATTTGAGAAAATTCAACATTCATTCCTGGTGAAAACTCCCATCAAAGCTGGTATGAGGGATATATTTCAATATAGGAAAGGAAATTTATGACAAACCTACAGCTAATATCATACTCAATGGTGCAAAGCTGAAAGTCTTTCCTCTAAAATCAGGAACACAACAAGCATGTCCACGCTCATCACTTTTATCTAACACAGTATTGAAAGTATTAGCCACAACAGTCAGATAAGAAAAAGATATACAAACATCCAAATGGGAACAGAAGAAGTGAAACTGCCACTATTTGTGGATGACGTGACACCATGTATAGAAATCCCTAAAGTCTCCATCAAAAAACTGTTCAAACTAATAAGTGAATTCAGTAAAGTATCAGGATACAGCATTTCTATGCACTAATAATGAACTATCAGAAAGAGAAAGCAAGAAAACAATCCCATTTAAAATCACATCAAAATAAATAAAAAAGTGAGTGAGAGAAGTCACTCAGTCGTGTCCAACTCTTTGTGACCCCATGGACTGTAGCCCACCAGGCTCCTCCATCCACGGGATTTTCCAGGCAAGGGTACTGGAGAGGGTTGCCATTTCTTTCTCCAGGGGATCTTCCCAACCCAGGAATTGAACCCAGGTCTCCCGCATTGTAGGCAGACACTTTACCATCTAAGTCACTAGGGAAGTCCTCAAAATAAATAAATTAATTAAATACCTAGGAATAAACTTAACCAAAGATCTGTACTCTAAAAACTATGAAACATTGATGAAGGAAATTGAAGGTGATGCAAATAAGTGGAAAGAGATTTGTGATCATGGATTAGAAGAATTAGCATTGTTAAAATGTGTATCCTACTAAAAGCAATCTACGTATCTAGAGCTGTCCTTATCAAAGTACCAGTGACATTTTTCAGAGGCTTAGAACAAATATACCTAAAATGAATACGGACCCTCGAAAGACTCAAATAGCTAAAGCAATCTTGAGCAAAGGAACAAAGGTAGATGTATGTCTTTAGACTATACAGCAAATTGATGCTGCTATTTAGTCACTAAATCATGTCCGACTTTTTCAACCCCATGGACTGTCACCCACCAGGCTCCTCTGTCCTCAGGATTTCCCAGGCATGAATACTGGAGTGGGTTGCCATTTCCTTCTCCAGGGCATTGACCCAGGAATCAAACTCGTGTCTCCTTCTTGGCAGATGGATTCTTTATCACTGAGATACTTGGGAAGTCCATATAGCAAATTAGAGCAAAAAAAAAAAAATGTGTATACACACACACACACACAGGAATATTAGTCATAAAAATGAAATTCTACATGCAACAATGTGGACAGGTATAGAGGTTATTATGCTTAGGGAATGACTCAGAGGAAGACAAATAATCTATGTTATCACTTACATGATTCTATAAAATAAGACGAATGAATATAATAAAACTGAAACAGACTCAAATGACATAAAGAAAAGCTAGTGGTTACCAGTGGGAGAGAGAAGGGGAGGGAGAAGATCAGATAGGGGATTAGGAGATACAGACTACTGAGCATAAAATAAATATGTACAATGATACATTGCACAGAAAAAAAAATATATATATTTGGCTTAGGCCCAAAGGTTGGTTTCATGGCTTAGTATTCTTGCCTGGAGAATCCCCATGGACAGAGGAGCCTGGAGAGCTACAGTCAACAGTGTTGCTGAGAGTTGGACACGGCTGTAGAGACTGAGCATGCATGCATGTATTGGCTGTTGCTGTCCTTTGATCAGTTGTGTTTGACTCTTTGTGACCCCATGGACTGCAGCAGGCCAGGCTGCCCTGTCCCTCACCATCTCCCAGAGTTTGCTCAAACTCATATCCATTGAGTCAATGATTCCATCCAACCACCTCATCCTCTGTCTTCCCCTTCTCCTCCCACCTTCAATCTTTCTCAGCATCAGAATCTTTTCCAAAGATTCAGTTCTTAGCATCGGGTGGCCAAAGTATTGGTGCTTCAGCTCCAGCATCAGTCCTTCCAGTGAATATTCATCGCTGATTTCCTTTAGGGTCAACTGGTTTGATCTCCTTGCTATCCAAGGGACTGGCAAGAGTCTTCTCCAGAAACACGGTGCAAAAGCACCAATTCTTCAGTGCTCAGCTTCCTTTATGGTTCAACTCTCACACCCACAATTGACTACTGGAAAAACCATAGCTTTGACTGTACAGACTTTTGTCAGCAAAGATATCTCTGCTTTTTAATATGCTGTCTACATTTGTCATAGCTTTTCTTCCAAGGAGCAAGCATCTTTTAATTTCATGGCTGCAGTAAAATATATAAATATTTAAAAATATATACATATGTTACATATGTAAATTTGTGAGTCTGTATCTCCATTGTGACACCACATCTAAAGCTCAGGAATATAAAATTTATTTCTTTTTGGTTCTCTGTCATCTTATCTAATCAATATATTCATAACTGAAGCTGTTTTCACCACTCTCAAGTCAATCTCTACTTTCCTTACTCCCACTATTCTTGGAATCAATCATTCTTCTTCCCTCTGTTCACACTCACTTGTAAGTAATGTTTATTTTACTCTTTACCTTATTTTTCACTCTCCTTGCCACAGCCTGAGTTCAAACATTCATGACTGCCCATCTAATTAATCAGAATAGCCACTGTGTATAATGATTTTTGTTTTATTTTAAACACATATCTTTTGTACATAATTAAAATGGTTTATCATAAAATTTGAAAGTATAGTTAAACAAAAATAAATAAACAAGCTAAAAATAACCCTTAAATTCCACTGCTCTATTTGTTAAATAGGATTTGTTTAATCTCATTTAGCCAACACAACTTGCTAGACCTTTTGATGTCTTTTTTCAAGTTATGAATATGTGTATGCGTGCATGTGTAGGAGAGAGAGAGTAAGAGAGACAGAGAGAGAGAGAGAGAGAGAGAGAGAGGCACTGTGCTAGGCAGTTTACATATATCATCTTCTCAGATACTCACTAACTTCCATGAGGCAAATATTCTCATTTTACAGATGAATAAATTGGGGCTTGGAGAGTCCTACAACATTATGTAGCTAGTTAAATGGAGGAACAAAAGAAGTCCGATAAATCCCGTTTTGTGCCTTCATCACTATATGATAACACAACCATGGGAGCACACTGTGCACACAATAAATGTGACTGCTTTACGCTTTTATTGCTGATAAGTCGCTGAGTCATGCCCAACTCTTTTGTGACCCCAGGGACTGTAGCCGGCCAGGCTCCTCTGTCCATAGGATTTTCCAGGCAAGAACACTGGAGTAGATTGTATTTCCTTCTCCAGGGGATCTTCCTGACCCAGGGATTGAAACTGCAGCTCCTGCCATGTCCCCTGCATTAGCAGGTGGACTTTTTATCCCTGAGCCACTGGGGAAGCACAGATTAAATATTCATTTTACAAGCATGGATTCATAGTGTGCATATTATATCTAACCATATATTAGGAATTCCCTGCTGGACCCATGCTTAAGAATCCACCTTACAGTGAAGGGGCTGTGGGTTCAGTCCCTGGTGACGGATCTAAGATCCCACAAGCCATGGGACGACTAAGCTCATGCACGCTGGAGCCCTTGCACCACAGTTCATGCACCACAAAGAAGATCCTATGTGCTGCAACTAAGATGACACAGCCAAGTAAATAAACATTTTTAATGTAATTTCAATATTTTTGTATCAAATATATATTTATACTTTTGATAAGATTCTATTGAATGGCTGCTTTTATCTAATTCTCTACTGATAGGTATTTTGTTATTTTCATTTTTGCATTGTAAGAAAAAAATTTCAGTAAATATTTGTGTATATATATCTTTCTGGATGGAAGAATTGCAAGTATTTTTTATGTTTATGTGAAATTCTCCACGTTTAACACACACACATATAGTGTGTGGATTTAACACACACACGCACTAAGATGACACAGCCAAGTAAATAAACATTTTTAATGTAATTTCAATATTTTTGTATCAAATATATATTTATACTTTTGATAAGATTCTATTGAATGGCTGCTTTTATCTAATTCTCTACTGATAGGTATTTTGTTATTTTCATTTTTGCATTGTAAGAAAAAAATTTCAGTAAATATTTGTGTATATATATCTTTCTGGATGGAAGAATTGCAAGTATTTTTTATGTTTATGTGAAATTCTCCACGTTTAACACACACACATATAGTGTGTGGATTTAACACACACACGCACACACACACATGCCCCCTCACACATTGTGGACTGGCAGCAAATGGGGCAAGAGAATGAAGGGAAGTCATTGTCTGGGCCCAGGCCAGCTGCTGCTGTATTCTCACAGACCACAGAGGAGCAAAATATTTATGAATTCAAACCTGACCTTTTAGGTCCCCATGGTGTTATAGTTTTAAAGTTTTAAGAAAGAAGAAGAAGAAAGGAGACAATCCTAGCCTAGTGGTTGCCTAATCTATGCTTGAATAATTGCAGAAGCAAGGAGTTTGTTATTTTTCCAAAATCTCAATTGAGTTCATGCCTATCTTTGAGATTCTGGGGGCCCAGAGCAAGAAGCCCACATACTATGTACCTAAATATTTAAAATAAATCCTTCAGGCTAAAAAAAAAAACACAACAAAACTATGCTTTTTTCCCCTTCCTCTTGGCACCATCCGACAGTATGAGGTATCTGGCCTGTCTGTGTATAGACATTTTGCCCACAAGTCTGAGGTCTGCATATTTCTGCCTTGAAGTCCCTGGCTTTGATGCATACATTAGAAAGGAAATTCTTAGAAAAGACTTGTGAATATGCATAAGGATGAGATTATTTCCAACTGGTGGAATGTTTTCATGCAAGTAGGGCATTTAAGATATGAACTCCCAACAGTGGAATGGGAAAGAAGGGAGGAAGTATGTATGAGGTGTGGACAGAAGCAAAGGAGAGAGTGAATGCTGCTCTGAGTGAGGAAAGGGTGTGGTGAGGAAGCTGGTGGGGATTTTGTGAGACAAGGGCCTATGGTTGATTGGGAGAACCTAATTCTCCCTATTGATGAGGGTGAAAGTAGAGTGAAAAAGTTGACTTAAAGCTCAACATTCAGAAAACTAAGATCATGGCATCCAGTCCCATCACTTCATGGGAAATAGATGGGGAAACAGTGGAAACAGTGTCAGACTTTATTTTGGGGGGCTCCAAAATCACTGCAGATGGTGACTGCAGCCATGAAATTAAAAGACGCTTACTCCTTGGAAGAAAAGTTATGACCAACCTAGACAGTATATTCAAAAGCAGAGATATTACTTTGCCGACTAAGGTCTGTCTAGTCTAGGCTATGGTTTTTCCTGTGGTCATGTATGGATGTGAGAGTGGGACTGTGAAGACTGAGCGCCAAAGAATTGATGCTTTTGAACTAAGGTGTTGGAGAAGACTCTTGAGAGTCCCTTGGACTGCAAGGAGATGCAACCAATCCATTCTGAAGGAGATCAGCCCTGGGATTTCTTTGGAAGGAATGATGCTAAAGCTGAAACTCCAGTACTTTGGCCACCTCATGAGAAGATTTGACTCATTGGAAAAGACTCTGATGCTGGGAGGGATTGGGGGCAGGAGGAGAAGGGGACGACAGAGGATGAGATGGCTGGATGTCATCACGGACTCCATGGACGTGAGTCTGAGTGAACTCCGCGAGTTGGTGATGGACAGGGAGGCCTGGCATGGTGCGATTCATGGGGTCGCAAAGAGTCAGACATGACTGAGCGACTGAACTGAACTGAAACTGATGTAAGGAGGTAGAACTTTATCCTGCAGGTAGTGGCAAGTTTCTGAATTTGTGAGCACGTAAATGACACAATTGATTAGATCTGTATTTTAGGTCACCAACTTCAATAGCAAAATGGAAGGTGAATTTTAGTTAGTTATTGACCAGTAGAGAAACTGAATATTCTTTCAAATTTCCTGCCCCTGAAACTTCTCTTCACAATTCCCTCATGTGCATGCTAAGTCACTTCAGTCGTATCTGACTCTTTTTGACCCTATGGACCGTAGTCCATCAGACTCCTCTGTCCATGGGGATTCTCCAGGCAAGAACACTGGAAGTGAAGTCACTCAGTCATGTCCTACTCTTTGCAACCCCATGGACTGTAGCCTACCAGCCTTCTCTGTCCATGGGATTTTCCAACCAAGGGTACTGGAATGGGTTGCCATTTCCTTCTCCAGGGGATCTTCCTAACCCAAGGATCGAACCAGCATCCCTTAGGTCTTCTGCATTGGCAGGTGGATTCTTTACCTCTAGCACCACCTGGAAAGTCCCAATTCTTTCACAGTAGTGTAATAAAAATTATTAGTTGGAAAGTAGACTGTCATGTGTAGAAAGACAAATGGTGAGTTTAATCTTGGCCCCTAGGTCTACCATTATACAACATATATCACAGAGGAATAGCAGCATTATCTCAGCAAACACTTGCCTTCAGAAAGATGTCCGGATCTGTTAATGCAGAACCCATACGATGTCATAAAAGATGTTTTGGTTTTCGGAGTTTTGGCAATAGGTTTTTTGGTGTGTGTATGATATTGAATACACGGATGTTGAAAATCTGAACCCTGCTTGCTATCTACAGTGTTTGGCGAGGGGCAGAGAGCAACAGTTTTCAGCATGACTCTGTCCTGAAGGAGCTGATAAAAAGCAAAAAGAGGGAGAGAGAGATAAAGACAGTTACCTTTGGGATCTAATTTGGGAACCTGGAGAATATTGCAAAACAAAATCTATGTACACGTAGAGAAAGTAAAATATCTAGCAATTATATTGTGTTACTTTAGGCATACTTGTGGACTTTAAAAAGGCACATATCATTTACAAGGAACACTATAATTATACTCATTCCATGAAATGTATTATTTCCTGGACTACCTGCAATAACTCCTTTGAAACTGTCTGTGAAAGGTCAAATTATCGTTCTAATTTTGGTCTGTTGACCACGACACAGAGCTGAGGGTTGGTGGCAGTCTTCACTGCCTGTCAAATAGGCACAATCACATGCCGTGAAGAAATGTCAGGATATCTTTAGGGTGAAGTCCAGATATTGCATATAAAGCGTCTCAATTTTTAAAAAAGGCACGTGATTTGGGTTTGTTGTCTTATCTATTTACTTTGTGAAATTGAATGCAGAGCTGTTGGAGATGTCGGTGTTGCCCTCCCTCAATCTATATTCTTACTGATGACGTCAGTGCCATTTCCTTTTTTCTTTACTTTGGTTATTCAGTCCCTCGTTCTGCCTTACAGCTTTTCCTGCTGACTCTTTCTCTGTCTTCTGTGCTTGTCATATTTCCTGCCTGCTCACAAAGGAAGATCAATGAAGCAAAAGTTGAGCATCAAGAAACCTGGATTTTTATAATCTCAGCTCAGTCACTGATTAACTGCATTAACACTGGGCAAACCCTGTTACTTTCCTTACCCTAAATTTCTTTCATCATTACAAAGTGGAGTGCGAAATAGGTGACCTCCAAGGTACCCTTCAACTCTGACATTTGTGACTCTATCAAACCTGGAAAGTAATTATTATAACAGTTGTAAGAAGTATAATTAAAGGAAAACTGCTCAATAATATTAAGTGCTTTTGTGGTAGGTAATACTACAGAGACATCATGAATGCTGTACAACACTCCATGTGAATTAATTTCGTTATATTTTTATGAAGGTCTTTTCTTCCCTTACCCCCCAAACTGTTTGTCAATGGGGAAATTTACTCTATTTTTCCTTTAACCACTGTATGTTACTGTATTCAAAATTTAAGGTCACTCTGGCCACTAATAATACATGCTAACATTTCTTGTGGAAGAATATTCAGAGAGTTAGTTGGTACTGCAGTTATTAAATCCCATGGATAATTGTTTGCCTATATAACAGACTCTTGTTCTCCATCAAATAACAAATGAAGAGCAGTTATCCAGAAATTAAACATTTTTCAGAGCATTGATTACTACAAAGAAATTGAGATTTGGAAGGCAAGACCTGAGTTTCAGTTCTGGATTCAACAATTCTTAATTTGTACCCAAATCCAGTTGGGTCCAACTGACTCAGAATCATAGCATTCTGTTTACTCACTGGGGAAAATATTTTTGAAAGAAAGCATGATGTAATTTCTAGCCAGAAAACAGAGTAATAACAGTATTCATAAAAAGCAAAAGGCATTTTAGAAAAGTTATTAAGCAGAAATCAATAGGACCAACTGGATTTGTGATCAAGGGAGTTATATTTGACTAATAAAACTCCTGGTTAACAAGATTCAGGCCAGAATGATTGTGGCAGAAATAAAGCCAGAAGTCATTTGAGGAAGGGAAAAGTGGAGTAATGAGCATAGTATTAGAATATATGACTTTGAGGTGGTAGAAAAGTTATTTGTGGACATGTCTGACAGAAACTGAATACAAAGCCTAGCAGTATATGTTGAGATGCTATTTGTGCAGAAGCCTTTTCAGTAGATCTCTGAGAGAGCACAGAGCACAGATTTTTAGACTTTAGTGGGAATAAGAATATTTTGGTTCTGACCTCAGAGTTTTTAGTTCAGTAGATTTAGAAATCCACATGGGACAAAGACATTCATATATTCTACTAGCACTCCTAGGATTTGTATGCAGAAAGTCTGTGTGCTACATTTTAGGGCAGTGGTTCTTAAGCTTTAAAGTGCATCAGAATTAACTGACGGGCTTGTTAAACTACAGATTGCTGGGCCTCACTCCTATGGATTCTGATGCAACAGACCATGGGGCCAAACAGATTACTACTCTAACAAGGCAAATCCTGATGCTGGTGGTCAGGGGAGCATGTTTTGAAAATGCCTGCCTTATGGTGCATTGATTTCACTGACACAGACTTTAAAAGAGATTCAGGAGCAGAATTTTGGAAAGCAATTACATTTCATGGCAGCACAAAGAAGGGGTGCATGCTTATAAGCCCAGAGGAAAGCACCACAGGAGGAAGGTGGCTGGAAGATGCAAGTGAGTGAGGGACTAGGAAAGGGAGCAGTGGTCTGGAACAGTCTAAAAGGATGCGGGCAAGTCATAGGAAGAGAGAGTCTTTAAAATGAAGGTCATATCACTTGACTGCATCAAATCTACAACTACACGTAGAGCAGCTCTCACTGAAATGGACCTGAAGACAAGCAGACTGGCTCCTCTATAACCGAGGCTGCAAAGAAAGAACCATGCTGGGCTCGATAGGAGGAGAGAAGTGATCTAGTTGGGACCTGAACTCCCGGTGGATGACTCAAAGAAAATGGGAGTATCATAGGCTCAGAGAGTCCCCCGCCCCCGGGGACTGAGGGGTTCAAGGCACACACTAGGCACAGCAGTCAAGGGATCTGACACCAGGAAGACAAGCCCCTTAGTTGGTTTGCAAACCAGAGAGATTTACGAGAAGGATGTAAGAAACCCAGAATCTTGCTTCCTCCTGGGAACACTGTGGAGCCTGTATTGAAAATTGCCTCCTGTTCTCGCCAGCTTGCAGGACCACCCGGACATGACCTCCAGCACCACTGGGCTCCTGCTCCAGCATCTCCTGCTTTCCTGCTAAGATGGAGGCAGCCATTGCCAGGAAGACTGTGCATATTTGAAAGGAATGGAGTTGACTTGGGCCCTGACCCGGCCTCTGACCAGGGTAGGAGCCTGTGTAGCCTTGGGAGGGAGTGGAACCAGCTCCGGGGTGGAGGCCATCACCACAGGTATGCGCATCCACATGCAGACCTGGGAACATGTGGAAACATCTCAGTAGTGTGACTCCAGCCCTTCAGTCCTGACCTGGTCTCTAACCAAGATGGTGCACCTGGGAAATAGTAAAACGAGTGCAAAAGTGCAGCCCCAGGACCTCAGGCTCCAGCCGTAGCCTCAAGCATCATGGAGATGGCGATCACATCTGGGAGGAAATCCAACACCCTCCACGCTCCTGCTCCAGCGTCTTGGGCTCTGGCCCCACCCACGATAGGGCAGCGGTTGCCCTCAAGCCCTGGCTCATACCTGGCTCTGACTCTAGCTCTTCTGATTCCAGGCCAACCTCCCAGCAAGGTGGCTGCCAGATCACCAGGAGGGAAGATTCAGTCTGAGATCATTTCAGATTCAGCTCTCCTGCCAGAGCTGCTGGGCATACATATGCTGCAAAGGGATGCTCCCACACAAGGATATGCCTTCAAGACTGGGATAGATAACTGTTTCACCTAATTTCATAGAGACAGAGAAAGTTAAACAAAATGAGAAGACATAAGCATGTGTTTCAAATGAAAGAGCAAGAAAAAAAAAAAACCCTGAAAAACCCTAATGAAAGAGAGATAAAAATTTTACTTGATAAAAAGTTGAAAGAAATAGCAATAAGAATGTTAAGTGACTTGGAAAAACAGTAGATGTGCAAGTGAGAATTTCAACAAAGAACTAGAAAATATAAAAAAGTACCAATGAGAACTGAAGAATACAGTGAAAGTGAAAGTGTTAGTTGCTCAATCGTGTCTGACTCTTTGTGACCCCATGGACTGTAGCCTGCCATGTTCCTCTGTCCATGGAATTCTCCAGGCAAGAATACTGGAGTGGGTAGCCATTCCCTTCTCCAGGGGATCTTCTCGACCCAGAGATTGAATCCAGGTCTCCTGCATTGCAGGCATATTCTTTACTATCTGAGTCACCAGGGAAGCCTTATAACTGAAATGAAAAAATATGGTAAAACAGAAGAAGGGGAAGGAGATTAAGAGATGCAAACTACTATATATATAAAATAAGTAAGATACAAGGATGTAATGTACAACACAGGAAATATAGCCTGTATTTTATACTAACTTTAAATGAAGTATAGCCTTAAAAATTTCCAACAATTATGTTACATACCTGAAATTAATATAAACTTGTAAATCAACTGTACTTCACAATTTAAAAAGTTGAAAACAGGTGCTCAACATCAGTAATTATTAGGAAAATGTTAATCAAACCAAAAATAACTGCAACATACCTAAAGTAGATCTAAAATTTAAAAAACTGATAATTTTTTTAGTATTCACATGGATGTGGATCATTTGGAACTCTCATATACTACTGGTGACAATGTAAGACAGTATAACCAGTTTAAAAAGTGGAATGGCAGACCTCTATAAACTTAAACATGTACCTACCATATGACTCAAACAAAAACCTATACATAAATATTTATAGCAGATTTGCTTGTAATAGTAAAAAGTGGAAACAAATAGGTATCATTCAACAGGTGACTAGAAAAGTAAAACTGAGGTACGTCCATACAATGGAACACTGTACATCAATAAGAAAAATGAACTATAAATTCATATGTAAATGTAGATGAATCTGAAATGCATTTTGCTAAGTGAAAAAACTCAAATCTGAGTGGCTACATGGTATATTGTAGTTATATGACATTCTGCAAAAGGAAAAACTATAGGAAGGAAATCAAGTCCAAACAAATGATGTCTGGAACACCTGGGTGGGCAGAAGAGTTGTCTTTAATGGTGTAGCACATGGGAATTTGGGCATGGGTTAGGGATCAGAACTCTTCTCTATGGATCCATGGTGGTAAATACATGATACCACATATTTGTAAATCCTTCAGATGTATACATAACAAAAATAAACAACCATTATTGCACATTACCAGAAATTCAACAAGGAAGAGAATAAAAATGGAATACAGGCTATACGAAAAAGAGAAAAAATGAAGGCCATCTTTAACTAATTGGATGTCAGGAAAAAAGGTGTCAAATCAGAGGTTTTTTGAAATAAAGAGAGGGGAGAAATCTTTAACTACTTGTTCCACTGAGAAATCCTTGCTTTCTTTCTTTTCTCTGGTGCATTTGTTGTAAAAATTTCCATTACATCTTTGCTCAGCTCCTAATATCACTAATGACTATCTCAAGTAACTAAAACCTTCTCAGAATAAAAGTATCAACACCATATGGGGTTTCCAGGTGGCACTGCTGGTAAAGAATCGGCCTACCAGTGCAGGAGACATATATCCAGGGTTTATCCTGGGTCAGAAAGATCCCCTGGAGAAGAGAATGGCATCGCACTCCAATATTCTTGCCTGAAAAATCCCATGAACAGAGGAGCCTGGTGGGCTACAGCCCATGGGGTCGCAAAGAATTGGACATGACTGAGCAAGTGAGCATGATCCCATGTGCTGTCCTATGTTTTCCCACCGAAGCTCTCTTTCACATTTTTCATGTTCCCAAATCCATCTTTGAAATTTCCTAGCGTATCCATTATATCTCCCCAAGACTCTCAGTGGATAATTGGATAGCCTCTTTCAATATCTTGAATATTGATACTTTCGTTTTATTTGCCATTGTACAGAATAGAATAACTGATTCTCTATCATCCTCCAAAAGTGGGCAATGGGGTTGTTTTTAGTATGATCAAGAACTTAGGGATTTGAAAATATTTTATTATGCTTTTATCAATTAAATTATTGCTTTCTTGATATTCAAATTATCGCATTTTTTCTTTTTTTAACAAATTATTTATTTTAATGGAGGATAATTACTTTATAATATTGTGATAGTTTTTGCTCTACATCAACATGAGTTGGCCATAAGCATACAGGTGTCCTCTACCTCCTGAACCCCCTTCCCACTGTCCTTCCCACCCCATTCCTCCAGATTGTCACAGAGCACCAGCTTTAGCTTTGGGTTCCCTGTGTCATACATCAGACTCCCACTTGATCTCTGTTTTACATATGGCAATGTATGTGTTTCAATACTATTGTTTAAATTATTACATTTTTGACCAGTAGGAAATCCTTCAAATTGGACATGTCCTGCTGATTGCTGTTGCTGTTCAGGCACCAAGTCATGTCTGACTCTTTGCGATCCCATGGACTGCAGCACACCACGCCTCCCTATCCCTCATCATCTCTCAGAGTTTGCCCATGTTCATGTTCATTAAGTCATGCTTGATGGACTTAATTGAGTATATTGGTGATGCTACCCAGTGATTTCATCTTCTTCTTCTGCCTTCAATCTCTCCCAGCAACAGGGTCTTTACCAGTGATTCAGTTCTTTACATTAAGTGGCCAAAGTATTGGAGCTTCACCTTCAGCATCAACCTTCCAATGAATATTCAGGGTTGATTTCCTTTAGGATTGACTGGCTTGATCTCCTTGCAGTTCAAGGGACTCTCAAAAGTCTTTTCCAGCACCATAGTTCAAAACATCAGTTCTTTGGTGCCAGCATTCTTTATGGTCCAACTCTCACATCCATTCATGACTACTGGAAAAATCATAGTTTTGACTATATAGACCTTTGTCAGCAAAGTGATGTCCTTGCTTTTAATTCACTGTCTAGGTTGGTCATAGCTTTTCTTCCAAGGAACAAGCATCTTTTAATTTCTTGGCTGCAGTCACCATCCACAGTGATTTGGGAGTCCAAGAAAATAAAGTCTGTCACTGTTTTCGTTGTTTCCCCATCTATTTGCCATGAAGTGATGGATTGGTTGCCATGATCTTAGCTTAGCTTTTTGAATGTTGAGTTTTAAGCCAGTTTATTCTCTCTCTTCTTTCACCTTCATCAAGGAGCTCTTTAGTTCCTCTCCACTTTTTTCTATCAGAGTGGTGTCATCTGCATAACTGAGGTTATTGATATTTCTCCCTGCAATCTTAATTCCAGCCTGTGATTCACCCAGCCTGGTAATATGGCCTCTGCATATAATTTAAATAAGCAAGGTGGCAATATATACCCTGACATACTTCTTTCTTAATTTTGAACCAGTCCATTGTTCCATGTCTGGTTCTAATTATTGCTTTTTGACCTGCATACATGTTTCTCAGGAAGCTGGTAAGGTGGTTACAAGGTTTAAAAAGTTACAAGCTGGAAATTATAGGGTGTTCAGAATTACAGGAAGTTTTCTATTCTCTTTTTGAAGCACCCTCCTTTTGTTTCCAATACATGATTTTTCTTAACTCATCTGGATGATTCTTCTCAATCTTTTTAAATCTTGATTTTCCACACAAAATATACACACACTCACTGGGTACTCATATCCATTCCTCTAAACTACACCCATATGACAATGTATTTCATCATAAGCTACCAGCAAAGGTCTCTTTTATAAACTCTCTATTCCTCATCATATTTCTTCATTCTTTTTTATTTTTAAAACTTTCCCTCCCTTATACCTTGTACCTCTCTCCTTCCCCTGCATCTCTGTAACCCTGCTCCACCACTATCCATGCAGATTTAAGCCAAAAATCTGGGATTCCTTTTGGAGCCCACCTCTTTTTCTCATTCCTAATTTGCAGCTCTTTGCTGAGTCATGTCAATATAAACTGCTACCAGGGAGGTTTACAACACCCTAACCTCAGAGGTCTTTAACACGCTTAATGGGCATACTTGGATCCTTGACTTTTGGATCCTTTTTAATCTGCTGTCATAGAGCAACTGGCAGAATTTTTAGAAATGTTTAAACACTGATTTCAGCCTAAAACCCAAGGCTTGTCATCTCATTTAGAATAAAACCCAACCCTTTCTCATGGTCTTCCGGGCCTCTGTTTACTTCTCAGCCCTGATCTGCTCCAGTCTCCCCTTGTTTACACTTTGCTAGCCAAACGGCTGAGTCTCCTCAGACACATGGCCTTCCCAGGTGGCGCTAGTGGTAAAAAACTCCCCTGCCAATGCTGGAGACATGGGTTTGATCCCTGGGTCAGGACGAGCACCTGGAGTAGAAATGGCAACCCATTCCAGTGTCCTTGCCTGTAGAATGCCATGGATGGAGGAGCCTGGTGGGCTATGATTCATAGGGTTGCAAAGAGTTGGATTTGACTGAAGTGACTCAGCACACAGGCCTGGACTCCTTAAACACACCAGGCTCATTTTTCATGTTGGGTCTTTGCTTTCTCCAGTGTCACTCTTTGGAAGGTGAAGTGAAGTGAAGTGACTCAGCCGTGTCCAACTCTTTGCGACCCCGTGGACTGTAGCCTATCAGGCCCCTCCGTCCATGGGATTTTCCAGGCAAGAGTGCTGGAGTGGATTGCCACTTCCTTTTCCAGTGGATCTTCCCTACCTAGGAATCGAACCCGGGTCTGCCACATTGCAGGCAGATGCTTTACCATCTGAGCCACCAGGCAAGCCCTTTGGAAGGTACTCCCCTCCAATACCTCTTACTTCAAATAGCTGTCTTAGCAGTTTCCTCATTCATTTGGAATTTATTGCAAATGTTTATTAAATAATAGAATGAACAAGCAGATAAAGCTGAATAAATTCATATTTCTTTCCTTAAGTTTGTACTCCTTCAGAATTCCTCTGTATTGATGTCAGAATAAAATCAAGCACCAGGAGTAAAGGGAGAGGAAAGATAAAGAACATGAAGAAAGGGAATGCTTAGTACAATTATTGTAGTGTAAGTACTAGAAAATTCAGTGAAAAACATGTAGAGAGTAAACTGGCATGCCCTGTTGGAGTCTTAAGTGAATGTTAAACTTCAGATTGTTGATAATAACAAGGACACATGATATTTAGAATCTATAGCTTAGGCAGTTTTAATTGATATAGAGACATGCTACTGTGTGTCTATGCTCCTACAGTGTGCTAAATATTCACTTAAGAGTTCTATGATGTGAGACATGAAAATTTGTGAAAAGAAATGAAAAATATTATTTTCATATATATGTGATGGCATGTTAACAGAATTATTAACAATTATTTGGTATTCCTTGGATAACTATAAGAAATAATGTTTTCAGGGCATTTTAAGTGTGTCTATGCTCCTACAGTGTGCTAAATATTCACTTAAGAGTTCTATGATGTGAGACATGAAAATTTGTGAAAAGAAATGAAAAATATTATTTTCATATATATGTGATGGCATGTTAACAGAATTATTAACAATTATTTGGTATTCCTTGGATAACTATAAGAAATAATGTTTTCAGGGCATTTTATAACATTTAACAGTTTTGTTCTCATTACAGTTCAGTCACTCAGTCATGTCCAGCTCCTTGAGACCTCATGGACTGCAAAATGCTGGGCTTCCCTGTCCATCACAACTCCCATAACTTGCTCAACTGATGTCCATCGAGTGGGTGATGCCATCCAACCATCTCATCCTCTGTTGTCCCCTTCTCCTCTCACCTTCAGTCTTTCCCAGCATCAGGGTCCTGTCCATTGAGTCAGTTGTTTGCATTAAGTGGCCAAAGTNTTTATAACATTTAACAGTTTTGTTCTCATTACAGTTCAGTCACTCAGTCATGTCCAGCTCCTCGAGACCTCATGGACTGCAAAATGCTGGGCTTCCCTGTCCATCATCAACTCCCAGAACTTGCTCAACTGATGTCCATCGAGTGGGTGATGCCATCCAACCATCTCATCCTCTGTTGTCCCCTTCTCCTCTCACCTTCAGTCTTTCCCAGCATCAGGGTCCTGTCCATTGAGTCAGTTCTTTGCATCAAGTGGCCAAAGTTTGGAGTTTCAGCTTCAGCATCAGTCCTTCCAATGAACTCTCAGGACTGATCTCCTTTGGGATGGACTGGTTGGATCTCCTTGCAGTTCACGGGACTCTCAAGAGTCTTCTCCAACACCACAGTTCAAAAGCATCAATTCTTCAGCGCTCAGCTTTCTTTATAGTCTGACTCTCACATCCATACATGACTACTGGAAAAACCATAGCTTTGATTTGATGGACCTTTGTCAGCAAAGTAATATCTCTGCTTTTTAATATATTGTCTAGATTGGTCATAACTTTTCTGCCAAGGAGCAAGGATTTTTTAATTTCATAGCTGCAGTAACCAAAATAATCTGCAATTATTTTGGAGCAACCCCCCCCCCAATGTAGTCTCTCACTGTTTCCATTGTTTTCCATCTATTTTCCATGAAATGATGGAACCAGATGCGATGATCTTCGTTGTTTGAATGTTGAGTTTTAAACCAATATTTTCACTCACCTCTTTCACATTCATCAAGAGGGTCTTTAGTTCTTTGCTTTCTGGCATAAGGGTGGTGCCAGGAGCCAGCATGAGGAACTCCGCCCATGGCAAAGGTCATGAGGAAGGAGGCTTGGCATATGCAANTGCTTACCACTATATCCCCATAACCTAGCACAACCTACTAACCCTGGCACATAGTAGGCCCTTGTTGTTGTTCAGCTGCTCAGTAGTGTTCAACTCTTTGCAATCCCATGAACTGCAGCACACCAGGCTTCCCTGTCCTTCACCATCTACCAGAGTTTGCTCAAGGTCATGTCCATTGAGTTGGTGATGCCATCTAACCACCTCATCCTCTGTTGCCCCTTTCTCCTCCTGCCTTCAAATGTTCCCAGCATCAGGGTCTTTTCCAGTGAGTCAGCTCTTCACGTTATGTGGCCAAAGTACTGGAGCTTCAGCTTCAGCATCAGTCCTTTCAGTGAATATTCAGGGTTGATTTCCTTTAGGATGGACTGGTTTGATCTCCTTGCAGTCCAAGGGACTCTCAAGGCACAACAATTCAAAAGCCTCAGTTCTTCAGCACTCAGCCTTCTTTTTAGTCCAACTTTCACATCTGTACATGGCTACTGGAAAAACCATAGTTTTGTAAGAAAGCCTTTATTTAATAAGTAATTAGAATAAGTGCAAAAGTTGTCTAATAATTGAATGGAGCATAGTTCAAAACCATCTCTATAACAGTTTTCTTCTTCTGCAGTTGGTCATCTTGTCACTTAACTTGTTCCCTCTTGGAGAAAAGATTGAAGATTGATACTTCAGGAACCGTACTATGTACCAAGTATTTTGACTTGGTATCTCAGGCAAAGCTACACAACAGTTATCCTAACTATTTGATAAGTGGTACCTATATACTGAAAGAGGTTACATAACTTGCCCATTGTAAGACAGCTAGTAAGTCGAGGAATGGGAATCTAAACACAAGCATGGCTGACCAAGTGTAACTAACTCTTGCTGCTTCTTGGGCGATCATCAAAGTACATCAGCGGCATCCTTTAGCATCAGCCTCTAAAATAGAGCTGTGATTTACTAGGTTTCATTAGAATTTGAATTTGACTGTGATAACTCCATTGGCTACATAGAAGAATTTTTCACGATGAGATCTTAGCTGCAACGCATAATATTCAGAGGCAGTTTTTTAAAAAGACACTAGCCCCATTCGATTTACTCCTTGTGAGATTTCTAAAGAAAGGTTGCCTGAGAAATTAGAATCACTCATATGTGGAATATTAAAAAAAAAAAGAAGAAACCCCAAATAAATGAACAAACCAAACCAAATCAAAACAAACACGTAGATATGGAGAGCAGGGTAGTGGTTTCTAGAGGGGAAGGGGTGGGAGGAGTGTAAAATGAGTAAAGAAAGTCAGCTCTATGATGACAGATAAAAACTAAAATTTTGGTGCTGGGAGGCTGTAGTGTATACAGAGGTAGAAATATAACACTGTACACATGAAACTTATATAATGTTATAAACCAATGTTATCTCAGTTAAAAAATAAATTTTAAAAAAGGAATTGGAATCACATACTTATTGATTGTTTATTGATTTTCCTTCAAGCTTGTGAGAAATGGCAAGAAGCGACCATATCAGTTCTGCTCGGTGTTGTAAACCTGGAACCCAGAACTGTATGGGGTGGATCAAATATGTAAGTTGCTCAGTCATGTCTGACTCTTTGTGACTCCACAGACTGCTGCCCACCAGGCTCCTCTGTCCACGGGATTCTCCAGGCAAGAATATTAGACTGAACTATACAGTGGTACTCCATATTTAACGAATGAAAGTGAGGGCAATGAACTTCCCATCGGGTAGACTTCTGCGTCTCTGGATTAGGATTCCAAGCAGGCTGGGATGATATGTGTGAAACTGGGACTTTGGGGGAATCCAAAGCATGGTCTTGTGAAACAGCTGGAGAAAATGAATTCAGACTATGGAGAATTATTCTCTCCCACTCAGTTATATTTCACATTCCTCCCACACAATAGGCCCCAAATCAGATGGCTATGAGCATTTCCTCAAACTTCAGGCCCTTTTTAGTTGCAGGCAAGCATCCTCTAACTTCACAAACATTCCATATGGTGGCTCCTATCAGCAGCAGGCTGTGAAAGAGACTTGATCTACCCTAAGGACTGAGTCTTCAGAGGTTTGGGACCCTGAGTCACCATCGTTTAGCTCTCAGAGGTGGAGAGAAGCAGAAAGAACCCAGGCTTTCTTGGGAGCATGGCCTCTTGAGACCGAAAGAAACTTAAGCGTCCTTCTCATTTGTCACCTAAAAAAAATGGACCCAAAGTCATCCATTTCATTAGTAGGAGAGCCCAGACTTGAACTCGGGTCTTCTGATAGCCTCTAATCCAAAATAGTTTTACCCACCCTCACCCCCACTCAGGTAGCTGTGTAATTAGAGAGCCAGCACAAGACGGAGAGGGAGCAGACAGCAGGGCCACTAACCTCATGAGCTGTCTGGTCACCAGAATCCTTAGCTGAGTAAAGGACAAAGAGGAGGACAGATATGCCCTTTGAGCCCTGAGCGGCCCTGCGTGTGAGCGCTGTCTGAGCCGGGCGAAGCAGAGCTCTGGAATAACATAAAAAGCAGGACGCTGAAGAAGTGGTACAGGCATGGAGTCAGAAACATGNGGACAGATATGCCCTTTGAGCCCTGAGCGGCCCTGCGTGTGAGCGCTGTCTGAGCCGGGCGAAGCAGAGCTCTGGAATAACATAAAAAGCAGGACACTGAAGAAGTGGTACAGGCATGGAGTCAGAAACATGGGCTTGAATTCTGAGCCAGCCACCTGCTAGTTCTACAGCTTCTGCCAAGTTACTGAAACTCTCTGAGTCTCAGTTTTGCCATCTGTAAAATGTGGACCCACCTCACAGGGTTATTGTCATCATTTAATAAAACAGTGAATGCAGACCCTCTAGCAGAATTCTTGGCATGTAGTGGAGAGTTGATCAACTTTACACCCATTCATCCTCCATCAGTCTAGGAAATGGGAAGAGTAGATTCATTTATATGTAAATGATAGAAAAATGGCAGGTATATATTAACACAATTTCATTCACCATGACTGTGGTACAGGATCAAAGAAAGACTTTTAAAAGTTTCTGTCTTCAGCGATGAAGTCATGGCTCTCTCCTAAGGGAAACAGGCATAATGATTACCCCCAAGAGAAAAGAGCGCCTCAGGCAGCATACACGGAGTCATGTGAAACCCACTGAGCGCCCCCAGTTGATTGGAACACAACTGAAATTCTAAACAAAGTTCCCAGTCCAGCACAGATTACCATGGACTGTCATAAAAGAAGACTTGGGCCAGCTAGATTTCTTTTCTCTCTCTAAAAGTTGAACTGAGAAATATCAGGAGAATAAAGCTGTTAGCAGCTGAAGACAGAAGATTATAAGACAGATATAAACCAGAGAGACCGTAACACACATTATGAACGAAATGATGAAGTCAAGAAAATATAAAGAACAGAAGTTGAGGAAATCAGGCAGGAGGAAGAGGAAAACAGCCATGAAGAAGAGATGAGTCATGAAAGCGACGGAACACCGCAGTCACGATCCATACACTCCTGAGGCCAACATTCCTGGAACCACCCAGGATCCCAGATGACTTTACAATTCCACTTTCAGGCTCTGTGTGGCCCAGATTCTGCTGGAGTTCTTGAGCTTCCCAAAGCCAATTGAATAACTTTCCCCGAGTTCCCACACACATATAACCTTAAGATGAACTTATGAATAATTTGAATGATTTTGTGTTTTTTTTCGCCCAAACAAGTCTGATTAAGTCAGCCTACTTGCTATGTTTGACATATAACTTGGGTTTCTTGGGATCAGTCCAATTTCATGAATTTGCCCTATTTCTTGAAACGGGATTCATTAAAACTATGAAAAAAAAATACTATTTAACTTTCATACTTGTTTATGACTTTTTCTGCCAAAAAAAAAAGTCATGAATAAGAATGGGCTGGTTTTGAACTTAGTAAATATGGTCATCTTAATGATGTATGAGGCAACTGACCAGGCTCTGTGGGATAAGTAGGTAGGGAGGGAAAGCATGGAGTTAGGTAAGTCTCTCTTTCTGCTTGAAAACAAGAATGTTTTCAGTTGGGTTATTTCAACAGAACTCTACCCCAAAATCCTACAGAAGAATGAACAATAAAGCTCCATAAGAGTAGATATCATATGTGCCATATTCATTATATATCACCAATACTTGGCAGTAAGCCTGGAACTTAAACAACACTTTAAAAAAAAAAAAAAACGAGAAAAGGAAAGGAGAAAGAGAAGGAAGGAAGAAAGAAAGGGTAGAAGGGAAAAGGGCCAAAGCTATAAAATGTGCCTCTCAGATCTCCTGCTACCCAGAGCATATCGACTGATAGATCCAGCTGCTGAGTTCTGAGTGGACACCAAGACCGTGCACGCCATCACTGCTTTCAGCCGAAGAATAAACATGATCAGAGAACTAAGGCCACGGTTTCTGTGGAATGTGGGATCCCTTTGATGTGGACTTTGGCTCGAGAACTCCCCACTGACCTGGCTGAAACTCTTTTAGAACTACAACGCCGTGTAAGACTCTACATACCCAAGTTGCTTCCTCTTTGCTTCACAGACGTCAGACTTGCGTCATGGCCTAATGGTTCTCCCACCCTGCTTTGGCCCCCTCCCCTCTCTCCCTCCCCATCATCTTAGCATCTCATCTCAGAGAACCTAACCAATGTAGGGAGGGAGGAAATAACACAGAGAGGGAGCGTGCTGAGCATGGCCAAGTTTAGAAACTAGCCCGTCTCAAAAGTTCTTGACCTTGGAATCGTGGATTGGGTTTTTCGGTTCTTTTCCAGTGGTACAGCTAAAGAAGACTTGACCTGCTTGACACACACCCCCAGACTCACCCTCTGCCCAGGGAGGCTGACTTCCATGGCTTGTGCCTTCCAGACTCTTTCACTGGCTGTCTTCAGGTTGGATTCGGCCATTGAGAGGCTCCAGCAGGAGACTGGAGGTCAGACAGAGAGAGACTGGGTAGGATACCTCTTCACTGCTCCTCCGTGTTTCAGCACGCATTTCTGCCAATAACTGCATTCTTTCATGACTGCAAAGTGACCTCTACCAAGTGACTGCCTTCCTGTTTTTCCAGATTTCAGCAGCTGTTTGTTAGAAGAGAGAACCTAGTACATTGTGAGACTGCCTTCACTAATGGCCAGTTAATGGCCTCCCCATGTCCGTCTTTTGCCCTATAACTTCATGGTAGCCTTCTACTCTGATTTTCATCTTGGCCATATGGTTTGCTTTGGCCAATGGGAAAGAAGAATGGTGAAAAAAAAGAAAAACCCCTTGTATGTTTCTAGTTCCTCTTTGCTATCACCATGACACAGTCATAGTCTCACAAGATGATTGAGTTAACCTGCTGTGGGATTGTTTTTAAAGCCCAGTCTTCCAGCCCAGCCTTCTAATACCAGCCTAGAGCATACCCATCTCCAAATANAAAAAAAAGAAAAACCCCTTGTATGTTTCTAGTTCCTCTTTGCTATCACCATGACACAGTCATAGTCTCACAAGATGATTGAGTTAACCTGCTGTGGGATTGTTTTTAAAGCCCAGTCTTCCAGCCCAGCCTTCTAATACCAGCCTAGAGCATACCCATCTCCAAATATATGAATGCTTAACCAAGATCAGAGAAGTTACCCAGCAGACCTACTAAGAAGTGTGTGTGTGACCCCAGCAGAAACCACAAGACCCGTCTGGTAAGCCTGAGGTTCATGAGCAATAGCAAATATTTCTTCTTTTAAGTCACTGAGCGTTGGGGTCAATTTTTACACTGCATCATTGTGATGACAGATAACAAATACAGTGTCTTAACTGGTTTTCATTCAGGGAGTAAGTAAATCCTGCCCAGCCAGGCTTTCTTCAGGGGAGCAAAAAAGGGAAGCTGGAGAAGAAAGAGTTGTTAGGAACTCTTTGTAAAGGACAAGTGGATGGTCCCTCAGTAAAGGACTAACAATCCAAGGAACTGGTCTTGAATGACTTTCTAAGCCCAAACCAGACCTAAGTTATGTGTTACAGGCCTATGTGTTACAGCACCGTGTAGGGAAGAAATAAGACTGTGGTCCTGAGACTATCAGACAGAGACGGCCTGAAGGCCAAATTCCAAGTGAGGCTGGAATTTCATCACTTCCAGAGAATTCCATCAACGGAGTTGTGTTCACTAGTTGAGAACTTAAAAAACAAATCTCTGCATATGGTCAGCACCCTGAGGAAGAAGCAAAGCCCTGAATTGAGAAGACTGGGCAGAACTGGACCCACAGAAAGATCCAGATCAGATCCAGCCTTAGGCATGAGTAAGTGGAATGGTCGTGCCTGCCTGTGAATCAGAGAGGACGTGGAGTTTTACCGGTGATGCCCTCCCCCGCCGCCCACAGAGGGCAATCACAACCTACAAGCATCACTGGGCAGTGCATTCAGAGAGAAAAGTGAGGCTAAGAAGGCAGCCTCATCACTAAAAATCAAGACAGACTGCATAGGCATCTGGCCCAAAGGCACGTGTTCAGGTTCTCTATAACTTCATAGCACACAAGCCCCAAATGCAGTGTCTTAAAACAGTACCGTTTTATTTTATCTCACAGATTATATCTCAGGAATTTGGGCAGGGCACAGCTGACTGGTTATTCTGTTCCACGTAATGCCAGCAAAAGAAGTTCAGTGCTACTTGACTGTGGACAGACAAGAGATAGCTTCTTTCCCACATCTAATACCTGTGCAGGTGTGGCCAGAAGGCTAGGCTGGTCATACTAGCATCAGGGTAATTAAATATCTAACGTGACTGCTTGGGGATCCCACAGAGAGTATCCTTAGAGGTCTAGCCCAGGGCTTCCAGGCTTTATATGATCAAGCTTTGGAGAAGCAAAGAATTTCCAGCCACCTTTAACTAACCTCACCCTGATGTAGCAAATGGTCTCCCAAGTCAGTTTTAACGTTCCAGAAGGCACACACAATGATCCCCAGAACTGGAAGAGAATATTGGCATTTCAATACATGTTTATTTTCTTTTAGAAATGAATGAATGAAGCTTTATGACTATCAATGCCTGGGTTGGCAGTGCAGCCTTCTCTGGTGCATGTGGTGGACCAGAGCAAACAGCACTGAGGGGTCAGCGGGATTCCCACAGGACAGACGCTGACATGGGGGTCTTCTCACTTGTTTGCCTGATTTCAGAGCACCTTCACGTCGTTTGCAGACTAACGTTTTCTGTTACTACAGAAAAGGCTGTACATTTGTAACCGTATTTGTGTTAGTCGCTCACTCATGTTCAACTGTTTGCTACCCCACAGACTGTAGCCCACCAGACTCCCCTGTCCATGGAATTCTCCAGGGATGAATACTGGAGTGGGTGGTCATTCCCTTCTGTAGGGGATCTTTCCAACCCAGGGATCAAACCTGGATCTCCTGCATTACAGGCAGATTCTTTACCATCTGAGCCACCAGGGAAGCCTGGGCTGAACATTTGCATCCCTCCAAATTCATATGTTGAAATCCTAATCCTCCATGTGACGGTATTTGGAGAAGGGGCCTTTGGGAGGTGATTAGGCCATGAGGGCAGAATTGGCCACAGCCACCTTTCTGCCACGTGGGGAGACAGCAAGAAGTCAGCCGTATGAAACCAGGACCACAGCCTTCACCAGAAGCTGACCACGCTGACAACCAGGTCACAGACTTTCCACTTGCAGAACTGTGCGAAGAAAATTCTGTTTTTATGAGTTACCGGTCTTTGTGTTATTTTCTTATAGCGGTCCGATCAGACTATGACAATTACCTAATTTTAACCAAACNAATCACTGCAGATTCTGATTGCAGCCACAAAATTAAAAGATGCTTACTCCTTGGAAGAAAAGTTATGACCAACCTGGATAATATATTATAAAGCAGAGACATTACTTTGCCGACCAAGGTCCGTCTAGTCAAGGCTATGGTTTTTCCAGTGGTCATGTATGGATGTGAGAGTTGGACTGTGAAGAAGGCTGAGCACCGAAGAATTGATGCTTTTGAACTGTGGTGTTGGAGAAGACTCTTGAGAGTCCCTTGGACTGCAAAGAGATCCACCCAGTCCATTCTGAAGATCAGCCCTGAGTGTTCATTGGAAGGACTGATGTTGAAGCTGAAACTCCAGTACACCGGCCACCTCATGTGAAGAGTTGACTTATTGGAAAAGACTCTGATGCTGGGAGGGATTGGGGGCATGAGGAGAAGGGGACAACAGAGGATGAGATGGCTGGATGGCATCACCGACTCGATGGACATGAGTCTGAGTGAACTCCAGGAGTTGGTGATGGACAGGGAGGCCTGGCGTGCTGCAATTCTTGGGGTCACAAAGAGTCAGATATGACTGAGCGACTGAGCTGAACTGAGCTGAGCTGACGTGGCAAGACATCCCTTGCACTATGAGGCCTCTCTTCTCGCTGGCATTTGACTGGGTACACCCGAGCTTACTTTCATTTGCGTCTTCTGCTCTGTGCTGTGCTTGGCACCCAGTTGGTCGGTACTCAACAAGCTATGATTGCTGATCAGCTGAATTAGTATTACCTTGCAAGGGATCCTGGAGATTGGTGCTTCTCCGGGTCACCTAAGACCTCACTTAAGGATGCTTTATTTTAGTTCATCATCTGACTTAGCTCCCTGCTCTGTTTCCTCCTGGAGACACAGTGTGATATCTCCAGTGACTGTGGGGTGTACCTGACTTAACATATGAAGCCTACCATTTCGTCGTGTGTGTGCTAAGGTGATTCAGTTCTGTCTGACTCTTTGCGACTCCATGGACTGTAGCCCACCAAGCTCCTCTGTCTATTGGATTTCTCAGGCAAGAAAACTGGGCTGGGTGGCCATTTCCTTCTCAGGGGATCTTCCTGACCCAGAGATTGAACCCACATCTCCTGCTTGATGGGCAGATTCTCTACCATGGAGCCACATGGGAAGCACTGACACTGTATACTTAGAGTAACTTATTAGTAACTTAAGTGGCATCCTAAGACAACAGGGAAGCTGACTTCTGTGCTTATGTTTTAGGAATAACAAATTGGCCATTTCCTTCTCAGGGGATCTTCCTGACCCAGAGATTGAACCCACATCTCCTGCTTGATGGGCAGATTCTCTACCATGGAGCCACATGGGAAGCACTGACACTGTATACTTAGAGTAACTTATTAGTAACTTAAGTGGCATCCTAAGACAACAGGGAAGCTGACTTCTGTGCTTATGTTTTAGGAATAACAAAGCAAAACTAACGTTGGCACCTTCTGCAGTGCTTCTTGTCTGTCTACACATTTCAGGAAGATGTTTTTGATTTCACCGTTCAAAATAAGCTTTCAAAGGGCAACACCCAGGTTCTTCAGACTTTTATTTTAACACTGGTGTCACAACACAGAACACCCGAGCTCCTGTTGTCTAGAGACATCCTCTGGCTGTCTCTAACAGACATTTTTCTCTGGTGTTCTTAAATCAGATAAAAATCATTGTATGTTTTTCCTCTCTGACAAGGCAAGTTCAGGATCTTTCTGTAAAATGTAATCAATTTTTAAAGGAGATAGGGGCCGAAAGGAAGAAGAAGCCCTCACATTTTCCCATCACAACTACTTGAACCATGGCAGTTTGATTACATGGAAATGCCTGCTTAGTTTTAGTGATTTAAAACTGGTCTGGAACTAGCTGTCATGTGCTGGCTCAGTTGCCTGTTCTTTTTAAGGCTGCCTGAAAGGAGCTCTGCTATAAACTTTCTTATTTGTTCTGTTTATTGGATGCGCCCATCATATCATACATAGTCTCCAGCTACATTTACAAGGGTAATAAAAAAAGGATACACAGTACTTTCTTGGCTATGCACAGAAGTTCATACATAGATTTATATAATGAATCATTTTTATACACTTATTGGTTCCACTGTTCCTATTGCAAATAAGTATTTTTAAAAATTATGTAACTTTGTGTCCACCTTACTTACATATTAATGCTATGTTAGTGCCAGCGTGCATGCCTGTATGCTCAGTTGCTTCAGTTGGGACGGACTCTTTGCAACCATATGAACAATTGCCCTCCAGGCTCCTCAGTCCATTAGATTCTCCAGGCAAGAATACTGGAGTGGGTAACCATCCCCTTCTCCAGGGAATCTTCCTAACCCAGAGATGAAACCCGCATCTCCTGAATTACACGATAATTCTTTACTGAATGAGCCACCAGGGAAACCCTACATTACTCTAGACTACATTTTTAAAAAGTACAGCTAACATGTCAGCAACAATGATGAAATAGACTTTGTGCCTAACTGCATAAACCAATAACTATTTAAATATACTCCCCTTGGAAAAATTCCAAAGATATTTCCTTTAAAATTTTGTTTGAGTTTATTGCTGTATGAAATGATTTATTCTGGGTCTTTAAGGAGAAAAAAAAAATTAAATCTTGCCAGCAAAGACTTTATACTCTAGTTGTAGAGATAAGATCAGTGCATAAATAAATATAATAAGAAAAATATTAAATATAGCAATAAAATAAAATAAGATTATATTTTACAGTAAATTCAGAAGAAGAAATTATTTCTGAGGATTTAATTATTTTCAGTAAATCATTCTTGACTGGTTAGAATGCATGTGAAATTTTGCTAGGTACTAGAACTTAAGATGAATTCAAAAAGTCTTGGCCTCAAGGTGGAGAAGATCTTGTTCTAGCTATAATCTGTGCTTAGTTGCTCAGTTGTGTCTGACTCTTTGCAACCCCATCCACTGTAGCCCACCAGGCTCCTCCGTCCATGGGATTCTCCAGGTAAGAATACTGGAGCAGATTGCTATTTCCTTCTCCATGGGATCTTCTCGACCCAGGGATCACACTCACGTGCCCTGCACTGGCAGGCAGGTACTTTACCGTCTGAGCCACCTAAACTGAGTTTGTGAAAAAGGTAACTGTTAAATAGAATTGAAGAAAGAGAGGGGAATGCAGAAATGTATTGATGGAGAAAAACATGTCCTCCTGTTTTAGTGAATTACTTTTTAAAATTTTTAATTTTTTTGGCTGCCCCCAGTGGCTTGTGGAGCTTCTCGTACCCAGGGACCAGGAATGGAAACAGTGTCCCCCGAAGTGAAAGTGCAGAGTCCTAAGCACTGGACCGCCAGGGGGTCCTGCAGTCTCCTGTTCTTGCTTGACAATATGATGAAGATGAGCACCCCTAGCGCCCATGGTCCCGTAAGGAGCACACCAGGCAGGGGTGTTTGATTTTGCAAAGAGTGATGAAAGGGAAAGGCAGGAAATAAGGTTGAAAAAACCCCAAGACAGACCTCGGTACACCTGTCTAATGCCTAAGGATTTGAACTTGAGTTTGAGTAAAGGAAGAGTGTGTCCAGAGAGCTGTAACTAAACAGAGATGCAGTTCAAAGATGCTTGCACGGCAAAGAAACTAGAGATGGGTGCTTACTTAGAACCACCTGGACTCGAGGAATATATCACTGGTCTCGAGAAAGGGATTCTATAGACAGTTAGAAGAGGCTGACATGTGGCATTGTCAGTGGAATTTCAAAACTTGGATGCAGAAGGTGCTATCAATTCAAGATTAATGCTTGTATAATAAATGGATGTGGGAACAAGGAAGGGGTCAAGGTTAATGCCAAGGACTGAACATGGTTGACATGAAGTTGGTGCAATTCATGCATAAATAAAACAACTGGAAGAAATAGTTTAGAAGGACTGGCAATGAGTTCAGCATTGAGCAAAGTTTGAAGGGCTGGTGTAAGCAGCCCTTACAATTAGAAATCTGAGGTTGGATCTGAAGACATGGTCAAGGGAGGAATAAAGGTTTGCAAATCATCTGAAGAGAATTGTGATCTGAATCTGCAAGGTTTATTTAGTAAGATTGTCACGAGAGAGATAAGAAAAGTGGGAAAACCAAGGGGAGACCTCAGAACAGCCACATGGGATCAGGGAGGTGGCAAGTAAAAAAAAAAAAAAAAAAAAGTGCAAGCAAAGGAGAAAACAGAGAGTCAAGGTTATAAATGGAATTTACACAGAGCAACATGGGGTCAGCTGACAGTGCATAAAATAATATCTNTCAGGGAGGTGGAAAGAAAAAAAAAAAAAAAAAAAAAAGTGCAAGCAAAGGAGAAAACAGAGAGTCAAGGTTATAAATGGAATTTACACAGAGCAACATGGGGTCAGCTGACAGTGCATAAAATAATATCTCTGTTGCAACGCAATTCATGTTTATTTGGAAATAGCAACATCTATGCTTTTCACTTGTCTTTAACAGGTGTTCAATGGAGGCTCCATTATTCTCAGAGATTCCTGTTTTGAAAATACACTTTGTTTCCTTTGAGCTAAAAAGCTGGTGCCAAAAACCATGTTTGCAGAGAGTATGCACTTAACCATTTCATGTTACTGTTTGGATAGTGATACTAATTCCAGGAAATTACTGCCATTAAGTGTGCATTTTAGGAAGTTGATCTTAGATAGTGGTAATTAAGTTTGACAGCAGTTGTGCATTCAAGGAGCTTCAACAACTATAGTGCCGTATATTCAACAACACAAGATACCTGGACACCAAATACTGTAGCAGTATGAAGAAGGAACCTTTGTTTTGGGCTCAGAGAGTCATTGCTGCCTCAATAAAAAAAAAGGGAAGATCTGAAGTGATGACTAAATAATGTAGACTAGTCTGCCTTGGTTTCTCTCTCTCCCATATGCCCTGCTAAGTCTAGATCCAGTAAAGGGAACTCACGTGTGTGTGCTCAGTCTCACACACAATAAACAAAACTGACTTATTTTGAAGTTGATACTTATCATGTATCATTTTGTACTGAAGTATATCATTTTACATTAAACTTTTTTTTTTCACCATAGCACCTATGGACACACACACATAG
This sequence comes from Oreotragus oreotragus, assembly GCA_006410675.1. Classification (NCBI taxonomy): domain Eukaryota; kingdom Metazoa; phylum Chordata; class Mammalia; order Artiodactyla; family Bovidae; genus Oreotragus; species Oreotragus oreotragus. The sequence continues at coordinate 225,327 of SJYX01023526.1, read as the reverse complement.
AGGAATATACTCAGGAGAGGATTTTTGTAGATTACAGCCTTTATTTCCATCTCAAATATCATCTATTCCCTCCCTCTGCTTCTTTTTTTCTAGATTTAGATTTTGGAAAATGATAAAATTTTCGTATCATGACTTAAACATCTAAATACATTTGTAAACTGCATATATGCTTGTCCAAATTCCATTTTGTATGTATCTATATACTTACTCAGGTGGCTTCCCTGGTGCTCAGAGGATAAAGCGTCTGTCTGCAATGCAGGAGACCCGGGTTCGGTCCCTGGGTTGGGAAGATCCCATGGAGAAGGCAATGGCAACCCACTCCAGTATTCTTGCCTGGAGAATCCCATGGACAGAGGAGCCTGGCGGGCTACAGTCCACGGGGTCGCAAAGAGTCTGACACGACTGAGCAATTTCACATGTACTTACTCGTTGATTTTATATATATAATATGGACTCATTTACTTTATATAGCACAAAATTGTTTTCTGAACTATTGCAAATGGAGATATTATTTCACCTTCAGGAAAAAATGCAAAGATGTATCTTCTTAGTCTTTGTGTTCTCATAATTTGAACCGTGACATAGCTGAGCTTTTGGAAATACTACCTGTTTTTGAAAAAAGAAAGCAGCAAAATACTAGCTAACATCTAATTGTGTGGCCACGGTTTTCAGGATCTCAGGTTATTTTTCAAGTCTTTTTTTTTTTTTTTTTTCANTTTTCTGAACTATTGCAAATGGAGATATTATTTCACCTTCAGGAAAAAATGCAAAGATGTATCTTCTTAGTCTTTGTGTTCTCATAATTTGAACCGTGACATAGCTGAGCTTTTGGAAATACTACCTGTTTTTGAAAAAAGAAAGCAGCAAAATACTAGCTAACATCTAATTGTGTGGCCACGGTTTTCAGGATCTCAGGTTATTTTTCAAGTCTTTTTTTTTTTTTTTTTTCATTCTCAAGACCTTTCCTGTGAAAATAGGTTACTGTGTTATTCTGAGTATCAATTACAACATCCTTGATTCTCTCCTGATAGCATGGAGTTGAATTCCTCCTCCACTGAGTGTCAACAATAAAGGATTTTTTCAGCAGCCTAAAGATGGTGTCATTTGAAATAGAAAAAGGAAGCCTCCTTTTTAATTCCAATTTAGAAAGCTGCTCTCTTTCCCCCAACTTCCCACAGTCTTATAAAGCAGTAGCAGTGAAACTGGACCCCGTCTCCTGCCGGGACCAGTGGAACTCACCCATGGCTAGCAGCCAAGATGCAGTTTGTAAATATGGAAGCCTAAATTTCAAGATGTCTTTGGTTAGTTGTAAACTTATTTGCTGGAAAGAAAGACAGTGAAAATCTCTCTCACATAATAGCAAGGTTATTCCAGGAAGGCAAGTTAAAAGTGCAAAACAAGAAAAGAGAGGATGTGCCATGTAAACAGAAGGCTCATGATGCATGAGAACCTCTCCTTATCTTTTAGAACAAACACACATCAATGCGATACTAATATTCAGAGATAAAGTCATTTCTTACTTTTCCTAGTATGTGAATGTGTGATTTTCTTATAATCACATGATATCGCTTTAATCTACTCTTATCCTTGCCAACAATGCATATATATGTTGTGAAATTTATATTTTTTGTTCAGTTGCAAAGGATTAATGAAAAATTAAGTTTTATATATTAAGCACTTTAGGAAATATTGTTAATTTTACTCATTTAGAACGTATCATAGGCTCCAAAAATATCTGTTAGAGTTGCAGGTTATCTGAATTGTACAAGGACAGAGTTCACTGACAACTCTCAGAATTGGGAAGTGGATATTGGAAAACAAGCTCCCCCATACCCAATGGGTAGCCATAGTGGCCCAAACCATTCTTAAGAACGGCCCTGAAGGAAAACCGCCACAGATGCAAGTGACCCCCAGAACAGCTTCCCTGGTGGCTCAGATGGTAAAGCGTCTGCCTACAGTGTGAGCGACTGGGGTCCAGTCTCTGCGTTGAGAATATCCCCTCAAGAAAGGAATGGCAGCCCACTCCAGGATTCTTGTCTGGGGAATCCCACAGACAGAGGAGCCTGTGGTTGCAAAGGGTTCCGTGGGCTTGCAAAGAGCTGGACACAACTAAGCAAATAACATTTTTACTTTCACGGAGCAAAACAGAAAACCACCATCCCTTCCTCTGCACTCCAGCCACTCTGAATCAGGAAACCAACAAGCACTGCCGCTGGCATCCAGCACTTATTTCATTACCACTTAAAGTACAGTGGGTGTTGTAAAGGGGCTTTCCTCCACAAATCACCTTTCATACACATAGACTTAACTGCGAAGATAAAAAGAAAAACTGAACTTTTTTCAAACTCAAAAATTTTAATTGTCCAAAGATAGGGTTAAGCCTCAGACACAAAAACATATTTGCAGCTTATTTAGCAAACACTTGTTCCAAATATATATATATATATATATATATAAAGCTTCTGTAAATCAACAGCTAATAGGAAAACAACAGCTTTTAAAAAGGTAAATATAAAATTGCATTATAACCCAGCAGTTCCTCCTGGCTTCCCTGCCGGCTTACTGGGTAAAAGAATCCACCTGCAATGCAGGAGACCCAGGTTTAACCCCTGGTGAAGGAAATGGCAACCCACTCCATTATTCTTGCCTGGGAAATAGGGGGGCTACAGTCCATGGGATCACAAGAATCAAGCATGAATTAGGGACTAAAGCAGCACCGGTGCCTCTCAGATACATACCCCAAAGAACAAAAAACAGGCACACACAAGCGCATGTACACACACAAGCACTGGTACACACAGGTTCATAGCAAGCTTAGTCACAAGAGCCCAAGTGTGAGAACAACCCAAATATCTAAAAACATACAAATAGAGGAACTGTTGTATCTATACACAGAGGAATATCACTGAGCCATAAAAATAAGTGAAGTAGTGACGCAGGCTACTGTAGGTAACAACATTATGTTAAATGAAAAAGACACGAGATCATATAGTAAGTATATCATTTTATTTCTATACAATATCCAGAATACATAGATACACCCATAGAAACAAAATATAGATTGGTGTTTGCAGGGGGTTGAAGGAGTAAAACATTGATTAACGGGTAAAGGATTTTGATTTTGATTGATGGAAATGTTTTGAAATTAGAGAGATTTGGTGATGTCATACTGTATTCAATAATCCATTGACTTATTCACTTTAAGATGGCTAGTTTTATGTTATGGAGAAGGAAATGGCACCCCACTCCAGTACTCTGGCCTGGAAAATCCCATGAACAGAGGAGCCTGGTGGGCTGCAGTCCGTGGGGTCGCTGAGGGTAGGACACGACTGAGCGAATTTCATTTTCACTTTCATGCATTGGAGAAGGAAATGGCAACCCACTCCAGTGTTCTTGCCTGGAGAATCCCAGGGACGGAGGAGCCTGGTGGGCTGCCGTCTATGGGGTCGCACAGAGTCGGACACGACTGAAGCAGTTTAGCAGCAGCAGCAGCAGTTTTATGTTATAGGAACTCTACCTCAAAAATTATTTTTAAAATGTTTGGTCAAAAGACACATGTCACCAAAAATATACATTATGTGGTAGTCAGTGAAAGTGACAGTCGCCCATTCGTGTCCGACTCTTTGTGACCCCATGGACTGTATAGCCCGCCAGGCTCCTCCGTCCATGGGATTCTCCAGGCAACAATACTGGGGTGGGTAGCCATTCCCTTCTCCAGGGAATCTTCCCTACCCAGGGATAGAACCCAGGCCTCTCGCATTGAAGGCGGATTCTTTACTGTCTGAGCCATGGCACACACTAAGACCAACAGTACTAGTTATCAAGGAGATATAAATTAAACTCTCAGGGAGGCACCATTTTATGCCCACTGCAGTCTCTGATAATAAGAATAAAAGACTGTAGGACCTTCCCTGGAGGTCCATTGGTTAAGACTTCACTTTTGTGGGTTTGATCCCTGCTCAGGATGCTAAGTGAGAAGGCAATGGCACCCCACTCCAGTACTCTTGCCTGGAAAATCCCGTGGACACAGGAGCCTGGTAGGCTGTAGTTCATGGGGTTGCTAGGAGTCGGACACGACTGAGTGACTTCACTTTCACTTTTCACTTTCATACATTGGAGAAGGAAATGGCAACCCACTCCAACGTTCTTGCCTGGGAAAATCCTAGGGACGGGGGAGCCTGGTGGGCTGCCATCTCTGGGGTCTCACAGAGTTGGACACGACTGAAGTGAGTTAGCAGCAGCAGCAGCAGCAGCAGCAGCAGGACGTTAAGATCCCACATGCCTGACAGCCAAAAAACTAAAAAGCACAAAAGAGAAGCAGTATTGTAACAAATCTGATGAAGATTTTAAAAATGGTTCCCATCAAAAATAAGTTTAAAAAAAGACTCTATGCATTAACTATTAGATAAATGTGTAAGAAACGACACTTTCATATTTTACTGGGGAGAATGTCAGATGGTTTGAGGAACGGGTTGGCACTTTCTTATCAAGTTTAGCATACGGCCAATGTGTGACCTTTTAAATTTCAGTTCTAACCAGCTATTCAAAATAAATGCAAGCATCAGTCCATAAAGATGACTTGTTTAGAAAACTGCTGCTGCCGCTGCTAACTTCATGGCAGACTAATTTGTAAGAGCCCCTAGCCAGAAATAATCTGAGTGCACATCAATACAGAAGTGAATTAAAAATACCACCCTGAGGTAGACCCATACAGTAAACTACTAGTCAGCAATTAAAGGAAAAAGCAGAGACATCATTTTGCTGACAAAGATCCATATATAGTCAAAGCAATAGCTTTTCCAGTAGTCATGTATGGATATGAGCGTTGATTCATAAAGAAGGCTGAGCACTGAAGAATTGATGCTTTCAAACTGTGATGCTGGAGAAGACTCTTGAGAGTCACTTGGACTTCAAGAAGATCAAATTAGTAAATCCTCAAGGAAATCAACCCTGAATTTTCAGCTGATGCTGAAGCTGAAGCTCCAGTACTTTGGCCATCGGATGCTAAGAGTGACTCAGTGGAAAAGACCCTGATGCTGGGAAAGATTGAAGGCAAAAGAAGAAGGAGGCAGCAGAGGATGAGAAGGCTGGATAGCACCACTGACTCAGTGATGAATCTGAGCAAATTCTGAGAGAGTGAAGGACAGAGGAGCCCTGCGTGCTGTAGTCCAGGGGGTCACAAAGAGTCAGGCATGACTTGGAGACTGAACACAGATCACAGTTAAAGAAAGCAGGCCATTGATCCATGCAACAGCACGGATGAATCTCCAAAAGGACATTTTAAGAGAAACTGAACACGAAGAGGATTTGTGCTCTGAGGAAGAGCACTGATTTTTTCCGTCTATAGTATGTCCACAAACTTGCACAGCTACAGTGGCAGAAATCAAAGGTTCCCTGTGGTGGGTTGGAGAGGGCAGGAGAGAATGATCTGGTAGACTGTTCCACATCTTCCTTTGAGTTGAGCTGCATAAATATAAATAATCTACAAAATGTATAGGACTGAGCTCTTAGGATTTGTCCATTTCAGTTACTTTAATGGATGTTGATATCTTCCCTTTGTTAACCAGTATGGCGTTTTCTGGGCTTTCCTGGTGGCTCAGACAGTAAAGAATCTGCCTGCAATGCAGGTGACCTGGGATTGATCCCTGGAAGATCCTGTGCAGAAGAGAATGGCAATCCACTCCAGTACTCTTGCCTGGAGAATTCCATGGACAGAAGAGCTTAGAGGACTACAGTCCACGGGGTAACAAAGAGTTGGACATCACTGAGCGATTATCACATACACACATACACACCCATGGTTTTGCCCACACCTTTCAACATTGCTTACTTCACGACATTAAATTGCTATAGACAATTATGACCTGGCTATTTCCCATTTTATAACTCAATTCTGTGTATCCAGTTTGAATATACATTTTGCAGGCCTTCTTTTAGAAATTAATGACATACCTATGTCCCACCTCCTTTGGCACACTGATAGTCATGCACCTGCTGATTTTCCATCATCTGACATAATTTCCCAAACTGCCACCTGCAATAGAACATATTGTACAGCTTCAATTGAAAAACTTTATGAATATTAAAAGCCAGCACTACTGTTTCCTGGAATGTGCTTGGCGTCATATTCTACTCGCCGTGCCTAACCCAGGTGTTGATTTAAAATTCAGTGACATGAAACGATTATCTATCATTCTAAATCATCTCATATTCTTTTAATTCTTGATGTATCCAAGACAGAAGCCTGAGAAGCGCTTCCTTCCCCATTGACCATATAGCACATTTTGTCATTAAGTCTCCTGCCTCATCATTTGGAATTTCATTCTAAACAAAGACTCATAAGTGAGCCTTCCAGCAGCTGCCTTGTCAGGTTGGTGAAACGGAAAAAAATAAATCTACTATATTTATTCCAAGCTTTTTCTGTAATGGATCTCATATGCGAGCTTCATTTTATTTTCTGTTTATCAGAAATAAGGCCTATCAAACTCAGAGTAGGCCAGTAATTAGGTCCAGCCTTTACACAGATGGTAGGTAATAATAAGGAATTTTTGATGGAAATCTGTCCCTTAATGAGCAAAGAAAAATGGCCTTTGACTCTTTCTTAGAAATGATAATACCTGGTGCTTGTTAAATGGGTTGACACCTCCACATTACCAGAAGGAGATCTGGTATTGATAAGAAACGGTTTTGGATGGGGTGAAACATCTCATTTTATTTTATCAGTGCAGGTGGGCAGAGATATTAGAGAGAATGATAGATGGTATGTAGACAGAGCAATAGCCAGATGTCAGATAGATAAATAGATAGATGACACATAGAGAGATGACAGATAGATGACAATTAAGTGATAGACAGATGAATAGAGAGATGATACACAGAGAGATGAGAGATGACAGATAACGTGACAGATGGTAGATACTTTGTTACTGCTGCTGTTCTGTTGCGACGTTCTGTCTGACTCTTTGCCACCCCGTGGACTAACCTCTGTCCTCCACTGTCTGCCAGAGTTTGCCCATATTCATGTCCATTGTTTTCATGATGCTTAAAACTATCAAGAAACTGAAGGTACATAGTTGGGATGAGTCTTTCATGAATGACAGCCATCCTTTTTTTTTTCTTAAACAGGTAACACACCCTTCCTGCTTTTTTTTTTTAACCTGCAACTTTTACAAAGATCAAATAAAACCAGGCTCAATTTAATAGTCTTCTGCAGAATCATTTAACCTATTTTTTTTTTGGCTGCACAACATGCAGGATATTAGTTCCCACACCAGGGATAGAACTGGGATCACCTGCAGTGGAAGCAGAGTCTTAACCACTGGACCACCATGGAAGTCCCTGACACTCATCTTTAATCAGTTTTTTAAAGTTAACATCATGGAAGCAGATACATAGCATTGTATAATGCTTTCATTTTCAGTCTTATTTATGTTATTACTGTTAAAATGGTAAGGCATAAAAACATTGGTTTGAATATTCATTAATTCATTCATTTAAAAGTATCTAATTAAGAAATTGGCATGTTCCTGACACTGTTTAGGAGAATAAGTTGTGAATGAGACCTGCCCAGTGAGTGGCGCTTCGCAAATGGTTATCTGGTGTACTCTAAGTCTCTGTACGTGCATGCTAAGTCAGTGCAGTCGTGTCTGACTCCTTGCGACCCTATAGCCCGCCAGGCTCCTCCGTCCATGAGGTTCTCCAGACGAGAATACCTGGGTGAGTGGCCGTGTCCTTCTCCAGGGGATCTTCCCGACCCAGGGAACAAACCCAGTCTCTTGCATCTCCTGCATTGGCAGTCGGGCTCTTTGCCACCAGTGCCACCTGGGCAGTCTCTGAAATGAGATTATATTCATCAAGCATGTATTTGCTCAGCCAGAACTTAGTGAATGTTTACTGTCTTCCAGTCTAGTGGGAAAGTGAGACTAAAATGAAAAAGGTCATGAGAAGCTTCACTCAGGAAGACTCATACCGGCATTTTCAACCTCCCCACGTGTAAATGTGTTACTGCAAGTAAGTTAATCATTGATATGCTGGAGGTGTGTAAGGTGTAAAGCTGAGGGTCCTGGCAGTGGTGGTAGTATGGGTTCAGCAGTGGACTGCACCAGGGGCAGGGGCTCTGGGCGCAGCGAACTTAGGTATGGCATAAGACCTCTTGGAAGAGGTCTGCTGCTGCTGCTAAGTCACTTCCATTGTGTCTGACTCTGTGCGACCCCAAAGATGGCAGCCCATTGGGCTCCTCCATCCCTGGGATTCTCCGGGCAAGAACACTGGAGTGGGTTGCCATTTCCTTCTCCAATGCATGAAAGTGAA
>SJYX01023526.1:163676-191996 GCA_006410675.1 Oreotragus oreotragus | reverse complement strand
AAGTGAAGGAGGAGAGCGAAAAAGTTGGCTTAAAGCTCAACATTCAGAAAACAAAGATCATGGCATCCGGTCCCATCACTTCATGGGAAATAGATGGGGAAACAGTGGAAACAGTGTCAGTCTTTATTTTTTGGGCTCCAAAATCACTGCAGATGGTGACTGCAGCCATGAAATTAGAAGACGCTTACTCCTTGGAAGAAAAGTTATGACCATCCTAGATAGTATTTTCAAAAGCAGAGACATTATTTTGCCGACTAAGGTCTGTCTAGTCAAGGCTATGGTTTTTCCTGTGGTCATGTATGAATGTGAAAGTTGGACTGTGAAGAAGACTGAGCGCCGAAGAATTGATGCTTTTGAACTGTGGTGTTGGAGAAGGCTCTTGAGAGTCCCTTGGACTGCAAGGAGATCCAATCAGTCCATTCTGAAGGAGATCAACCCTGAGATTTATTTGGAAGGAATGATGCTAAAGCTGAAACTCCAGTACTTTGGCCACGTCATGCAAAGAGTTGACTCATTGGAAAAGACTCTGATGCTGGGAGGGATTGGGGGCGGGAGGAGAAGGGGACGACCGAGGATGAGATGGCTGGATGGCATCACGGACTCGATGGACGTGAGTCTGCGTGAACTCTGGGAGACAGTGATGGACAGGGAGGCCTGGGGTGCTGCGATTCATGGGGTCGCAAAGAGTCGGACACGACTGAGCGACTGAACTGAACTGAACTGAGCCACCAGGGAAGCCTTTTCTATGACTCCTTACACACTTTCATATTGCAAAGGAATCTTATTTTGTCCTAGATATCCCAGGAACTTCAAAAAATAGTAGCAGAAGATTCCATGGGGTAGCAGAGGGCACTTATGCAATCTGAAGAATCTGAGTGTGAAACACCGGATAAGGGAAAAGAAGATGAGGAAGGTTACAAGAAGCCCACTGGGTAACTGTTAACACTGAGAGAAGGAATGTATCCATCACTCTCTCTGAAGACAGCCCTGTAGAGATCTGGGGTCAAGAGATGGTGCTGTGCATGGTGCTGTGGTGCCAGTCTAACATTCAGCAGAGGTTCTACAAAGCTTTAGGGGGCAGAGATAACCATCATAGTAGCCAGGGAGATGCCGGGGTTCTTCCCAGTTTGTACTAGACCGTTCCTGGCCTTTATGCTTGTATTGTGTCGTTTGGGGATACTATGTGGTACAGAAGACAAGAGCAAGCATAAAAGGATAAAAATGCATCTTCTGAGGTGGTGGTTTTAAAATATGTTGATAAATTATCTAATACTACTCCATGCAAAAGGCAGAATCCAATTCCCCTCACCTTGGACGTGGGCTTCCTTAGGATTTGTTTCTTATGAAGAGAGTATGGTAGAAGTGAAGACGTGTGATTTTTGAGACTGCAGTAGGCATCGTGGCCTTCTCCTTGTTCTCTCTCAGATCACTAATGCTTTGAGTCATGAGGACATTGAGCAGCCTTACGGAGACGTCCATGTGGCAAGGAGTAGAGGCCTTGTCAAGAATCAGCAAAGAACTAGACTGAGCATGGTGCCAATGGCCACGTGAATGAGTCACTCTGAAGCAAATCCTTCAGCCATCAGATGACTCCAGCTCTCACCAGCAAATTGACTGCAGCCTCATGAGAGGCTGTGAGGCAGAATCACACAGCTAAGCAACTCTCAGATTCCTGGTTCAGAGAAACTGTGAAATAATATATGTTCAGAATCTTAAAAATCAATTCAATTTAATTAAAAAAAATTTTGACCATGCCAAGCAGAGTGTGGGATCTGAGTTCCCTACCAGGCATTGAACATGTGCCTCCTATATTGGAAGCATGAAGCTTTAACCACTGGACCACGAGGGAAGCTCCCTACCTTAATTTTAGAGAAACTTGTTATGCAGCAATAGGTAACTAGTATATGTGTTAGTCCAGACATGGGCTCTTGGGCTTGTTTTAATAACATTTGGTGAAATAAAAGAATATGAATCTGCTTACTTGCTGAATAGTATATCATGTGGACCTAGTACAACAGGGATATTAAACAAAAAGTTAGATGATAATACACACCCCAGTTTATGGGTCCTGTAGGCTACCAGGACCTTTCTAAGCATTTCCAGACCGGTATTTGATGATGTAAACCATGGAATCATCATGCCGTTTCAGGACTTATGCCTGTATTCAGTTATGACAAACCAACATATAAAAGCTAGTCTGTGGAGACAAGCAAGGAAAATGGAGCTGAGATTATTTGCCCCTTCAGAGAGAGGGGAATTAGCTACATGAAGACCTTAATTTTTAGGAGGACACACTGTATTTTCTGCATTTAGGCTCTATGAGACTCTGCTGTACCCTTCTAATTGCTCTATTTGTATTGAGATAGTTGAAATAGTTTCATCTGCCTTGGAACCAAATGATCTCTGTGAAACAGCATCTGTGGGGCTTGTTGCTGATGCCTTGTTTCTTCTCTGTAACAGCATCCAGGGAGCAGAAGCTATTGCCCCTGGGATCATGTTTTCAGTAAGGCTAGTTCTTAACAACATGAGATTGGACAGCATACATGGAACTCTTATTATAGAAAGAACTATTTTATAGCAAGCCATGAAATTAAAAGACGCTTACACCTTGCAAGAAAAGTTATGACCAACCTAGATAGTATATTCAAAAGCAGAGACATTACTTTGCTGACTAAGGTCTGTCTAGTCAAGGCTATGGTTTTTCCTGTGGTCATGCATGGATGTGAGAGTTGGACTGTGAAGAAAGCTGAGTGCCAAAGAATTGATACTTTTGAACTGTGGTGTTGGAGAAGACTCTTGAGAGTCCCTTGTCCTTGGAAGAAAAGTTATGACCAACCTAGATAGTATATTCAAAAGCAGAGACATTACTTTGCTGACTAAGGTCTGTCTAGTCAAGGCTATGGTTTTTCCTGTGGTCATGCATGGATGTGAGAGTTGGACTGTGAAGAAAGCTGAGTGCCAAAGAATTGATACTTTTGAACTGTGGTGTTGGAGAAGACTCTTGAGAGTCCCTTGGACTGCAAGGAGATCCAACCAGTCCATTCTGAAGGAGATCAACCCTGGGATTTCATTGGAAGGAATGATGCTAAAGCTGAAACTCCAGTACTTTGGCCACCTCATGAGAAGAGATGACTCATTGGAAAAGACTCTGATGCTGGGAGGGATTGGGGGCAGGAGGAGAAGGGGATGACAAAGGATGAGATGGCTGGATGGCATCACTAACTCGATGGATGTGATTCTGAGTGAACTCCGGGAGTTGGTGATGGACAGGGAGGCCTGGCGTGCTGTGATTCGTGGGGTCGCAAACAGTCGGACACTACTGAGTGACTGAACTGAACTGAACCCCTAATAAGCAAGCTGTTCTTGGAGGGCTTCAGGGTATAAGTCTAAGGTGAAGAAGGTTTGTTTCATAGCTGAGTTTAAAGAAAATATAAGTATGCTCTTTTCTTGAGTAAAATGTATTTTAAGCAATCTTAAATTTTGCTCTAGATGAAAAGTTTCAAGCAAAAATGATTTAAAAACTATACAAGATATTTCTGAATAATCAAAATGTCTCTGGGATTTCTCATCTAAATTTCAACAAATATTTGAGACATGATAATCTGAAGTACTCATAACAGTTTCAGGGACTTACTACAATTAAAAATAAATAAAATGCAAGAAAACAAAAGAGAATATCAACTGCCTCAGCCCCAGAATAAAAAGCCTGTGAATAGTTTCCCTGGGAACTGAAAAGCATCTGATGTGTGCCACATTGATTCTCCATTGTTAAGTGAGCAAATGTCATTTTGCAAACACAAAGTGCTTTAAACAGACACTTACTGTCAACCTTCCAGAAAGAGGCACCCCTTAGGTGGAAATTCAACATAGCTAAGATTACCGTTCAAAAATAGAGACATTTGCAGGGTGAAAAGACTTGCCTGTACCACCCACATTCCGATACTTGCTTTTGATTTCTCCAAAGGCTTTGTTTACTGGTTCAATCATGACCGGATTCAGGTCACTGGGAATTCCCCACTGGCAGCTTCAACTGCAAAATTTGTTTTAGTTTAAAGATGATTTGAATAAAAATTGATTGTTCAGGTCGTCAGTACTATGAACATATAGAAAGAGAGACACCCACCCCCCTCCTTGCCACACACACACACAATTCCAATAGGAAGATATTGCTGTACTTCTGATAAAGTTTTGCTCTTGTTATTGCTGTTCAGTCACTGAGTTCACTCTTTGCAACCCCATGGACTAGAGCACACCAGACTTCTCTGTCCATCACTCTCTCCTTGAGTTTGCTCAAACTCATGTCCATTGAATCAGCAATTCCATCCAACCATCTCATCCTCTGCTGCCCCCTTCTCTTGCCCTCAATTTTTCCCAGCATCAGGGTCTTTTCCAATAAGTCAGTTCTTTGCATCAGGTGGCCAAAGTATTGGAGCTCCAGCTTCAGCATCAGTCCTTCCAATGAATATTCAGAACTGCTTTACTTTAGGATTGACTGGTTTGATCTCCTTGCAGTCTAAGGGACTCTCAAGAGTCTTCTCCAGCACTATAGTTCGAAAGCATCAATTCTTCAGCACTCAGCCTTCTTTATGGTCCAACTCTCACATCCATACATGACTACTGGAAAAACCACAGCTTTGACTATACAGACCTTTGTCAGCAAGGTGATGTCTCTGCTTTTTAAAACACTGTCTAGGTTTGACATAGCTATTCTTCCAAGGAATAAGTGTCTTTTAATTTCTAGGTTGCAGTCAGCGATAAAGTTTAGTTAAAAATAACTTTTCTGTTCTAAATTCTTTTTGCTAAAGGCTCAAAATAACTTCATAGCACACTTACTAGACAATTTTTAAAAAATATTAGATGGATATTTTAAAGATCAGAGCATGGATAGGAAGCAGATCATACAGTCAAATGATTTCTTTCTAAAAATGTTAAGGAATCTCTTCAGGGGCTCTAAATGAAGCAGTTTTGTTTCTTACCAAGATGCACATGCTCATTTAGAATGCTGAGTAGATATATTAGCTTTGCACTTTTGGAGATCTGGGTGGGATGGAAGAATACAGTGGCATTCGGGATTTGGCAAACCCTCTCAAATTATTTTTCAAACACTTTAGGTTTGGCAAAGGCAGACTGGATTTTGCCAAATGCCTTTTTCCTTACTTTGGAACTCAAGTGTACTTCAAGGAAAATTTAATCCATATGTTTCTGATTTATTTATTCTTCGGTCATCAAATTATTGTCTTGAAACAATGGATTAATGCTCAAGAAAACCTTTTGAACGATTTAATGAAATTGTTGTAAATCCTCCCTGCACTCCATTCCAATCCCTTTGCCCTGAATGTTAGTGCATGTGATAGCAGCATTAAATCAAGCCACAATTCTGGAAAATTTACATTTGTTTCCTAGTTAGATTTAATGCTCAAGAAAACCTTTTGAACGATTTAATGAAATTGTTGTAAATCCTCCCTGCACTCCATTCCAATCCCTTTGCCCTGAATGTTAGTGCATGTGATAGCAGCATTAAATCAAGCCACAATTCTGGAAAATCTACATTTGTTTCCTAGGTAGAACTCAGTGAGTATAAGGTGTGTTGCCCTAAAATTAGAACATTACCATTTATTTCTTTAGCTGAAAATGGATTTCTTTGGAATCGGCCAAGAATTGCAATTTGGGGCCCGCAACCATGTCAAGCAGTGTGCGAGCACCTGTAGGGTAGGGGAAGGAGAATGCTGTTATAGAGGGGAAAAGGAAGTTGGGGAGGGCTATAGTAGACAGAGAGCGCATGGCTTTTCATTGGCTGAGTCCCTGCTAGCAAAAAGTATTCTTTCTTCTTGTTACTGGACTCTGGGAGAGCACTCTCTTTAGGTCTCCCAAATCTTTCTAATTGAGGCTTCTTTTTGTTTATTTTTTACAGATGATTCTAAGAGTAGCCAAGAATATAGCCTGTTGTTACTGGATAGGGCTTCTTAAGCAGCTCTGGTGATACAAAGAACCCTCCTGCAATGCAGGAGACGTAAGAGATGCAGGTTTGATCCATGGGTCAGGAAGATCCCCTGGAGGAGGGCATGGCAACCCACTCCAGTATTCTTGCCTGGAGAATCCCATGCACAGAGGAACCTGGCTGGCTACAGTCCACAGGTTTGTAAAGAGATGGATGCAACTGAAGTGACTTAGCACAACGTTACTGGATAATATGATTACAGGATTATACAATTTTTGCTCTCAGTCTTTCCTCTGTGTAAAATTCCTCTTTTCATCCTTCTGAGCAGATGTTCACCCACCACAGCAGGAAATAGTCTCTTTCTGTATCGGGTAACTCTAAATTCAAACTTTTTTTCTTAATTCATGATTCAGGTTCACAGTAGGTGAAGTGGTTATTATCCAGGGAGGTTATGCCATGGTGATGGGAAATGTCAGTTGTGTTTAGAGTCACTTCTCTAAACTTAGGCTACACTCTTTGCTTGTGTGGGAGTTCTAAAAGCACAGCAAGCCCCAGACGTTGTGAACGGATCTAATTTCTGCCTCCAAACCTACTTTTCCCACTGTCTTTCCTAGTTCAGAGAATGGTTCCAGACTCTCTTCTGAGCCTTCTTGAGGCAGCACCTACCCTCCACCTTGTCTAGCAAAGGGACTCAATAAACAAGCACTTTACTGAGTGCAGCTTCAGTTAACAAATGAAAAGGGCTAAAGCCAAAAAGAAAGTGCAAATCAAATGGATATTGAACGCACACCCCCGATTCTGTTCTGTTCTGAGTTTAAATGGCAAAGTGAGATTGGTCAGAGCTCTGAGGTAGGCGTGCCTTCTGTAACATCTGGCCAACCAGAGGCAGGGAATGGCCACAGTTTGAAGCCATTTGATTAAATCACTATTGAGACCCTGATGACTGCCTGTCCTCAAGTGACCCAGAGGTATCCAGGGAGTTTGTTTTCATTCAACTTTTTTTTTCATGGGTCTTAAATTCTGTGACAGATTTTTGGTCAAGTTGTCACCACTAAAACCAGTACTGATTTAAAAAGCTAATAACTTAAAACTGCCACAAACAAAACAAAGGGTCCACAAAGCATTCTCCTTTCCTTCAGAAGGTTTTACAATGCATTGTTATCATTAACCAGTCTTTAACTGTTAAACTTAAATGGCCAGTTGAGACAAACAGTTCTGAGATCATTCTTCCTCCATTGATTAAGACTGGGGTGGCAGGTATTTGGGGACAATATTCAGCCTGCTGAGATTTCTGGGCAGATTCAATGACCCTGCCAGCTCCAGCTGCTTTCTTGTCTACTGCTTTGATGACACCCACAGTCACCGTCTGCCTCATGTCACAAAGAGCATAAACTCCTTGGGCTATCTGACAATGACCTTACTCATAGGAAAGTGACTTTGGTGCAGGAGAAGAACAAAAAATTGTAGAGGGATTGCCTTGCATGGGGCTTAATTTGGAGCCTGGCAAAAGGTGGGATGAATGGACTCTTTTGGTGAAGAGCTCCAGACCAAGAGGCTTGTTCCTCTCCTGGCGGTGCAGGATCTTGCAATGAGCACACAGCTCACTGTTTTCAAGTAAACCTGTCCCCATGCTTGTAGTCAAGAGATTTCTGTCACTTTCTGTAGCACTCAGAAGTCTGGGCTAATCACTATGCTCTGGGTTCTTGGTGCTAAGAACTACATAGTAGGTGGATGAATCTTTATAATTTTTTTTAAAGAACATTCAAGAAAGCAAATGCTATAACAGTATGTCTTGTGAGAGGACACAGTATAATGGGTGATTCTAGCATAGGCAACTGAGATTACAATGATGAGGAAAGGTTT
Organism: Oreotragus oreotragus; assembly: GCA_006410675.1. Taxonomy (NCBI): domain Eukaryota; kingdom Metazoa; phylum Chordata; class Mammalia; order Artiodactyla; family Bovidae; genus Oreotragus; species Oreotragus oreotragus. The sequence continues at coordinate 184,195 of SJYX01023526.1, read as the reverse complement.
CCTAGAGGAAGCAGCAGAGGTTTTAGTCTGGAGAGAAGCTGGGAGTCATCCCTTAAGGAAATGAATAGGAACACATAGAAGGGTATTCCTGGCAGGGATATCACCCTGGACCAGGGCATGGAAATAAAATAGCCAGGCTTGCCCAAGAAACCACAAATAGGGGACTTCTCTGGTGGTCCAGTGGTTAAGAATTCATCTTGCAAAGCAGGGGACGAGGGTTCAGTTCTGGGTCAGAGAACTAAGATCCCATGTGCTGCAGGTAAGCTAAGCTTGCATGCTGAAACTATTGGGTCTGCACTCTGGAGCCTGCAAGCTGCAACTATGACCTGATGCAGCCAAATTTGTTTTATAAAAGAAAGAAGCCACAGATAGTTCGTTGTGGACTATGAGGAAGGAAGGGTGAACAATGATGGAGGAGACACGATTTAAGGCCCAGCGCAGAGTGGGTTTTGTATTTCATGCTAAGCGATTCGGTCTTTATCACAGAGGTAATGGGAGAACCATCAAAAATTCTAAACTGAAGACTTACACCATCAGATTTGTATATTAGGAAGATTGCCATGGTAACTCTCTGGAAGGACAGGTTAGAGTCAATAGCATAAGTTTGGAGGTTATTTCTGTGATCCAGTGGAGGTATTCTGAGACCCTGAAAAGCAGGGAGTATAAACTTGAGAGCAAACTGACAACTTGATGACTGATTAGATAGAGGTGGAAAAGGACAGGGACAGGCCACAAGCGACTCTAGAGTTTCTGTAGCTGAGGCATTGACAGTGCCATTTACTGAAAAGAAGAATTTAGTGAATGTAGGTTTCAGGATAGTAAGTCCAACTGTAGACAGTCTAGGTCTGTGGGACATCCAAATGGAAGCATCCAGATTTAGGTCTATGGATCAGAAGACAGACTGATCAGGAAATTAGTCTGTCTTAGTCTGTCTTACAATTTCCTGGAAATTGTAATCATATGAATGGCTTTTGCAGTCATAGAAACAAGTGTCTTCTTTCTAGAAAGGTATACATGGTGGAAAGAGGGCTAAAATAGAGTTCAGTGGCAGAGTTTTTCTTCTGGTGGAATATAGCACTGATTTTCTGTGAGACATTGAGCCCTTCAAATGTAGGAGAGCTGAATGGGATTAACAATGTCCATAGTCCTTGGGCAGATTGCCTCCAGGTGTGGCAGCCATTTCCAGGGACATAGCATTCCAGTCCCCTGGATTGCGGTCTTGAGGTTGCCTAGCATGATGAAAGTCTTCTGTACCTTACAAAGCTGCAAAACCCAGAATACAGTCAGGCATATAATCCACACCCCCAGTATCTATTCTAGAGTAGAGGTGGCCAATTATAGAATTTCTGGAGGATCTAATCCCCAAACCTGGAGTGTGAAAGGTGGGATGATGGGNCGTGTCACAAAGAGCATAAACTCCTTGGGCTATCTGACAATGACCTTACTCATAGGAAAGTGACTTTGGTGCAGGAGAAGAACAAAAAATTGTAGAGGGATTGCCTTGCATGGGGCTTAATTTGGAGCCTGGCAAAAGGTGGGATGAATGGACTCTTTTGGTGAAGAGCTCCAGACCAAGAGGCTTGTTCCTCTCCTGGCGGTGCAGGATCTTGCAATGAGCACACAGCTCACTGTTTTCAAGTAAACCTGTCCCCATGCTTGTAGTCAAGAGATTTCTGTCACTTTCTGTAGCACTCAGAAGTCTGGGCTAATCACTATGCTCTGGGTTCTTGGTGCTAAGAACTACATACTAGGTGGATGAATCTTTATAATTTTTTTTAAAGAACATTCAAGAAAGCAAATGCTATAACAGTATGTCTTGTGAGAGGACACAGTATAATGGGTGATTCTAGCATAGGCAACTGAGATTACAATGATGAGGAAAGGTTTCCTAGAGGAAGCAGCAGAGGTTTTAGTCTGGAGAGAAGCTGGGAGTCATCCCTTAAGGAAATGAATAGGAACACATAGAAGGGTATTCCTGGCAGGGATATCACCCTGGACCAGGGCATGGAAATAAAATAGCCAGGCTTGCCCAAGAAACCACAAATAGGGGACTTCTCTGGTGGTCCAGTGGTTAAGAATTCATCTTGCAAAGCAGGGGACGAGGGTTCAGTTCCAGCTCAGAGAACTAAGATCCCATGTGCTGCAGGTAAGCTAAGCTTGCATGCTGAAACTATTGGGTCTGCACTCTGGAGCCTGCAAGCTGCAACTATGACCTGATGCAGCCAGATTTGTTTTATAAAAGAAAGAAGCCACAGATAGTTCGTTGTGGACTATGAGGAAGGAAGGGTGAACAATGATGGAGGAGACACGATTTAAGGCCCAGCGCGGAGTGGGTTTTGTATTTCATGCTAAGCGATTCGGTCTTTATCACAGAGGTAATGGGAGAACCATCAAAAATTCTAAACTGAAGACTTACACCATCAGATTTGTATATTAGGAAGATTGCCATGGTAACTGTCTGGAAGGACAGGTTAGAGTCAATAGCATAAGTTTGGAGGTTATTTCTGTGATCCAGTGGAGGTATTCTGAGACCCTGAAAAGCAGGGAGTATAAATTTGAGAGCAAATTGACAACTTGATGACTGGCTAGATAGAGGTGGAAAAGGACAGGGACAGGCCACAAATGACTCTAGAGTTTCTGCAGCTGAGGCATTGACAGTGCCATTTACTGAAAAGAAGAATTTAGTGAATGTAGGTTTCAGGATAGTAAGTCCAACTGTAGACAGTCTAGGTCTGTGGGACATCCAAATGGAAGCATCCAGATTTAGGTCTATGGATCAGAAGACAGACTGATCAGGAAATTAGTCTGTCTTAGTCTGTCTTACAATTTCCTGGAAATTGTAATCATATGAATGGCTTTTGCAGTCATAGAAACAAGTGTCTTCTTTCTAGAAAGGTATACATGGTGGAAAGAGGGCTAAAATAGAGTTCAGTGGCAGAGTTTTTCTTCTGGTGGAATATGGCACTGATTTTCTATGAGACATTGAGCCCTTCAAATGTAGGAGAGCTGAATGGGATTAACAATGTCCAGAGTCCTTGGGCAGATTGCCTCCAGGTGTGGCAGCCATTTCCAGGGACCCTCGATGGGATGTTTGACATAGCATCCCAGTCCCCTGGATTGCGGTCTTGAGGTTGCCTAGCATGATGAAAGTCTTCTGTACCTTCCAAAGCTGCAAAACCTGGAATACAGTCAGGCATATAATCCACACCCCCAGTATCTATTCTAGAGTGGAGGTGGCCAATTATAGCATTTCTGGAGGATCTAATCCCGAAACCTGGAGTGTGAAAGGTGGGATGATGGTAGGAAGGCCAGACAGGATGGCAGGTGTAGTTCCAAGTGGCAGCTCCAAATCTCTGATTCACAAACAGTGTGCAGGCCTGCTGGTTTGTGGCCAGGGTGGCATCCAAATGATCAGTCATACTGCAAGTATTTCAGATGAAGACATCAGCATTTTGAAATCCTTGATGTGAAAAAGTTCATTCAATCAGATTATAAATTCACTTATGTTCACAAGAAATTTTAACATTTCCATTTTCCAAGGAAAGAAAAGAAAGCATTCTTAGATTATGGAAACATGATAACGATTGTAAACATTCAAATGGTTGTCAAAATTAAGAAAATATTTTTATCACCTACTTGTGTGAACAAAGTTGCTTATTGATGGTGACTTCTCAAAAATATAAAGAAATTGCCACTATAAAGCCTTGACAAGAAATTGTGAGTAGCCATTTCAAGAATAAAAAATTAAAAAAATTCAGCATTGCGAAAAAATAGTATTTAATAACTTTCCTAACTCTTTTTTCTCCTTGTAAATTACACAATATGAAGAGAAGGCAATTACTTCTTTCACCAATACCATAGATGCTTCCAAATAGTGTCCAGTTTATCCTAGAAGGTTAGAAAGTTTCATTATCCTTGTACATTGCTAAGTCACTTCAGTCATGTCCGACTCTGTGCGACCCCATAGACGGCAGCCCACCAGGCTCCCCCCATCCCTGGGATTTTCCAGGCAAGAACACTGGAATGGGTTGCCATTTCCTTCTCCAATGCATGAAAGTGAAAAGTGAAAGTGAAGTCGTTGAGTCGTGTCAGACTCTTTGCGACCCCATGGACTGCAGGCTCTTCCAATCCATGGGATTCTCCAGGCAAGAGTACTGGAGTGGGGTGCCATTGCCTTCTCCATCCTTGTACATTATGGGTAATAAAAGTTGGACTGACCCGGGAACACCAACATTTAAGGCATGAGTTAAAAAAACAATAGTAATCTATAGAAATGAAGCTGAAAAAAATTGGCCTAAGAGTGGGTATCAGATAAGGAGAGTGTGATTTTGAGGACACTAAGGAGGAAGAGAGTGTGGTTCATGGTGTCATAAGGCAAAGAGAGGTTGCATGTGATGAGAAAACCCCTCTCAGCTGATATCATTGGGAGATAACTGATGATCTCAATGAGGACAGTGTCAGTGTGGTTCCCGGGGCAGGATGTGGTTTGTAACAAGTTAAGGAGTGAAAGGAAGTGAGACTGTAGAGGTGATGAAATAAATATTCACCACTCTTTCAGGAAGCTCTGCTTGGAAGGAATGGAAAGGATGACAGCTAGGGAGAGAACCATATAGAACTAATAAGAATTGTCAGGCTTTCGTCATGAAACTGGAAAAGATGATACGTTCATGAGTTGATATAAAAGACACGTGAAAGAAACTGGCTATACTAAAGCTATAGGAAGGGGGTGGGATGGGGATACGTACTGGAATCGTCTCTGAAGAGTAGGAGGAGAGAAGACCAGAGTACAGGAAAGAGGATTAGCCCCAAACACAAGGGACACGTCTTTCTTGGACCTTGCAGGAGTGGAGCTTGCATGTGAGAGCATATGAATCATAGCTCAGAGAAGGCAATGGCACCCCACTCCAGTACTCTTGCCTGGAAAATCCCATAGATGGAGGAGCCTGGTAAGCTGCAGTCCATGGGGTTGCTAAGAGTCGGACATGACCTAGCAACTTCACTTTCACTTTTTACTTTCATGCATTGGAGAAGGAAACGGCAACCTACTCCAGTGTTCTTGCCTGGAGAATCCCAGGGACCGTGGAGCCTGGTGGGCTGCTGTCTATGGGGTCACACAGAGTCGGACATGACTGAAGTGACTTAGCAGCAGCAGCAGCAGAACCATAGCTTTGATTTTTCTTAGGGTATTAGGAAGTTAAATTAAAATAGGAGAAGGGAGCTAGAGAAGAGTGGTTAAGTTAGAAGAAATTGTGGCTGGAGACTTGTTTTCATAATGGTGCTAATCTGAACAGCTGGATGATTTTCTCCAGCTGTATTCAATGTGTAAAGAGCAGAGAAGAAAAATGGCTGGGCTAATCCAAGATTGAGAGTCTGCAGAGTTTCCACAGTGGAAAGTCAGGTAGGTGAATGGGCTGATGAATGTGCTGGAAGGATGCTTGAAAAGACAAACCACAGGGTTTGGGCCACAGAGGGAGGAAGAAAACCAACTTGATATCTCCAAGGTGGTAGTGGGACTAGATGTAAAGCAGGGTTCAGAATATTCAAAGAAGGAAGAGGGAAAGACAATAGATTGCGCACTGTTTGAGGGGTCTTAGAGGACTTTATTTCCAATGAAGCTAAAATTCTGCAGATGCTGGGGAAAGATTTTGGGGAGGGATAAATGGCAATGAAAAGAAAAAACCAAGGGTGGAAGTAAAATGCAGTAAGAGAAAAGAGAGAACCCTGGACGTTTGCATTCAGGTGGAGTTGTAGGAGATGTAGGCTCTCAGGCATGAGAGGGATCTGCGGATCCTCAGGTCTTGATGTCTGGGTGGAGAGAAGGTTGAACTGCAGATGAAGGGGCCCCAGGAAGCTGCTGTGGCCTCTCCGTGAGGCCCTAAGCAGGATATGGAAAGGAACGTTTCCATCTCCCAGGAGATGGCAAGGGTGATGAGAATTCAGCCCTGGGAGCCACCTGCTCAAGGGGATCACTCATCCTTTCAGCCTCAGCTCAAAGCGCAGATCCTCCAGGGTGCTCTCTCTCTCCATCAGGTAGTGAGCAAACATTGTTTTTGATCAGGAAGGATGCCAGGAAAAGAAACTGGATGAACCAAGGAGATGGAGCAGGAGGTCTTTCTACCTTGGTGTTGTGTTAGTTTCACCTTCCAGGAACAGTTCTGGGCTGAAGGCTCCTGAGTCATGGTCAGTAGGTCCAGCTGAAGTGCCACAGGACCCTGGGACCAGCACTATGTGCAAACCCAGAGACACTCCCAGAGTCCAGCCCCTAGCCTCCAGACTGGTCCAACTAAAACACAGCTTTGGCTCAGAAGAAAAGGGCATGTCACTGTCCAACTCTGCCACTTGAAATGAAACTAGTAAAACATCCTCAGAATAGAGGTAGGATGGTTGTTCTTGATTCACCCTTTTTTGTCCCTGAAGGAGTTAGGATTTTAATTACTGTATTCTAGATCTGATCTAATGCTGTACATAGCATTCATTTTGCCATAATTATGTGAGGTGATTTGATGAAGAGGAAATGCTCATTTTGGGGGAAATGCTATTTAAAACATCTTTTTCAGAAATAGGATAACCCATAAGGAATTATAAAACTTATTTTTAAAAGCTGCCAGACATGAAGTATAACACATGTTTTTAATTATAGGCCTTTGAAATATTTTCATATCAAAATGGAATTTTCTTTTCATCAAATGTTTTGCTTAATTTTTTAAACAGTTGACAGCACTAAGATGATGGGGAGAGGACGAGGGAGGACGTAGATTACCTGTCAGTAGTTTGATATAATGTATTTAAATAATAACTGCTATACATTCTATTCTATTTCTTGACCCTCTCCAGCCTTTTGTTTATCAATATTCTGGTTCAATTCCTTACCCCCCCACCCCCAGTGGGCACAGGACATATCTCGTATTTCATGGTAACCTCTTCCATACACTGTGGAAGGTAAAGACCCTTTGCCCAGAAAAATGCTTACAGGGCTCATGGGCACATACATATGCACACACATAATTTCAGAAGATACATGCTTTCTGCCTTCACTCTACCTCCTCAAATCCCATCTCAGGCTCCCAAATTAAGTCCCTCTAGAGCAATGGCACCCCACTCCAGTACTCTTGCCTGGAAAATCCCATGGACAGAGGAGCCTGGTGGGCTGCAGTCCATGGGGTCGCTAAGAGTCGGACACGACTGAGCATCTTCACTTTCAGTTTTCACTTTCATGCATTGGAGAAGGAAATGGCAACCCACTCCAGTGTTCTTGCCTGGAGAATCCCAGGGACGGTGGAGCCTGGTGGGCTCCCATCTATGGGATTGCACAGAGTCAGACATGCCTGAAGTGACTTAGCAGTAGCAGAGGCTTCCCAGGTGCCACTAGTGGTAAAGAACCTGCTTGCCAATTCAGGAGACAGAAGAGATGTAGTGGGTTTGATTCCCACCCTGACATGGGTAGGGAAGATCCCCTGGAGGAAGAAATGGCAACCCACTCGAGTGCTCTTGCCTGGAGAATTCCATGGACAGAGGAACCTGGCGGGCTACCATCCATAGGATCACAAAGAGTCAGACATGACTGAGCACATGAGAACATTAAAAATTAGATAGGCATTATATAATATCTATGTAATCTTTAATAACTATAGATATTATATGGGGCTGCCCAGGTGGTGTTACTGGTAAAGAATCTGCCTGCCAATGCAGGAGACGCAGGAGGCTCAAGTTTGATCCTTGGGTCGGGAATATCCCCTGGAGGAGGAAATGCAACCCACTACAGTGTTCTTGCCTGGAGAATCCCATGGACAGAGGATCCTGGAGGGCTGCAGTCCTTAGGGTCACAGAGTCTGGACGGGACTGAAGTGACTTAGTGCACACAAGGACACTCTCTAGAAAGGACATTCAGTACGGAGCGCCAGCCAATACCAGGGGCTGCCTTTCTTATCTCTGTGTCCCTGTGGTGCCTAATGCCTTCCCTGGCATGGAGAAGACATTCAGACATGTTGATGAGCTACTACATGAAAGTCATGCTATCTTGTAAGGGTGTGTAGGAAAGCAGGCAAGTGTCTTGAGCTTTGAGTTGTTAGGTGACCTCTCGAGTGTGGGGAGGGTTCTCAGAGCAGAGGTGGATGGCTATGCAGCAAGTTCCCAGCATACCAACAGGTTCTATTCCAAAAGCACATTTGTAAGTCCAAGAAAGTTAGCCTCAGTGCCCAACTAACACAATCAGATTTAGAGTACTGTACAGCAATAGGTTTACAATACTTTTAACACAAATAGTACATAAAAAAATACACAAATAAAACATTTTTAATCTTACCATACAGTACTTCAAAAGGTACAGCAGTCTCAGCTATGTCACCACTGTTTTTACAGTTGCTTCTAGATACCCTGGGCTTGAAATAAAGATACTGTACTACTGGACTCTATACAGTACTGAATAGTAAAATATGCAAATGCACAACCACTTGGAGAGGATGAGTGCACGTGATAGGAGGTGCCAAACATGTGAACTAATATGTATGATTGAACATGCACGCGCATGCTCACACCTTTGAAAGTCAACAACTTGAAGGTTCATACGTAGGGGACTTACTGTGTCTTGAAGTTTAGCCCTTGTTTTCTCTTAGCTCTCAGCCTGCCAATGATATAGACCAAGAAAGAAGCATTCTTTGGTTCAAGGAAAGAGTCCTAAATTTCTGAAGCTGGGCTATATTGATCATAGGAAAAAGTGGATTAATCTCAGAAATGAGATGAACTTCTAAAGAATGATGTGGATCAAAGAAATATCTAAAGGAGTGTTGAGACATAGAGTAAACAACAGCGGGCCCAGCAGGATGCCTACTACCGCCAACATTTTCTAGGTGAAGCTTAACCCCTCCTCGCTTTTATAAATCAAACTCCCGAAGCCGTGGGCTCAGGACACAGTCACTGCCTCTGTTGGTCCCTCCCAGACAGTGGCACGAGGTCACTCATTCCTCGGTCCTCTCCTGTGTCACCTGGACCAACAGGAATCCTGCAGCATGCGTGTGGCATTTCCACCCAGTGTGATTCCACTTAATCACTGTCACAGTCAGGGAAAGCTCTGGCTTGCCTTCTCTGCAGCCTGTCTCAACTGGAGATCTCAGCTCTTGCCAGAAACAAATTCCTGATGTAGAGGACTAAAATAAAACTGCCTGTGAAAAGCTAGTTTATGCATCAAGACAGAGACATAGTTCTAACTGCAATTGTATTTACAGGGGAAAAAATAAACAACAGGATAGATCATCAAATAACACTCTCTTCTTCTTTATTCCCATCCCAGCTTTCCTTCTTTATTATGCTCAACCCAGGATCTCTTTGTGGGTAGTTTATTTTATCAAAGAAACTGTTTGATCAACTTGGAATATGTCAGCTGAAAACAAATCTATTTGATCTGGAGTGTCAAGAACGCTTTGTCTTTAATCTGAAAAAAATGGCTGCTGAGATGATAGTTGTCATGGGGACAGAAGAAAGACATCATAATTTTGATGTCTTCCATCACATTTCACTTGGATTCCATTTAAAATAAGGTCAGCCCCTGATCCACACACCAGCTGGAGGTCAAAAATCACTCTAGAATTTTTTTTTTTTTTNTGAAAGTGAAAAGTGAAAGTGAAGTCGTTGAGTCGTGTCAGACTCTTTGCGACCCCATGGACTGCAGGCTCTTCCAATCCATGGGATTCTCCAGGCAAGAGTACTGGAGTGGGGTGCCATTGCCTTCTCCATCCTTGTACATTATGGGTAATAAAAGTTGGACTGACCCGGGAACACCAACATTTAAGGCATGAGTTAAAAAAACAATAGTAATCTATAGAAATGAAGCTGAAAAAAATTGGCCTAAGAGCGGGTATCAGATAAGGAGAGTGTGATTTTGAGGACACTAAGGAGGAAGAGAGTGTGGTTCATGGTGTCATAAGGCATAGAGAGGTTGCATGTGATGAGAAAACCCCTCTCAGCTGATATCATTGGGAGATAACTGATGATCTCAATGAGGACAGTGTCAGTGTGGTTCCCGGGGCAGGATGTGGTTTGTAACAAGTTAAGGAGTGAAAGGAAGTGAGACTGTAGAGGTGATGAAATAAATATTCACCACTCTTTCAGGAAGCTCTGCTTGGAAGGAATGGAAAGGATGACAGCTAGGGAGAGAACCANATCTCAATGAGGACAGTGTCAGTGTGGTTCCCAGGGCAGGATGTGGTTTGTAACAAGTTAAGGAGTGAAAGGAAGTGAGACTGTAGAGGTGATGAAATAAATATTCACCACTCTTTCAGGAAGCTCTGCTTGGAAGGAATGGAAAGGATGACAGCTAGGGAGAGAACCACATAGAACTAATAAGAATTGTCAGGCTTTCGTCACAAAACTGGAAAAGATGATACATTCATGAGTTGACATAAAAGACACGTGAAAGAAAGTGGCTATATTAAAGCTATAGGAAGGGGGTGGGATGGGGATAAGTACTGGAATCGTCTCTGAAGAGTAGGAGGAGAGAAGACCAGAGTACAGGAAAGAGGATTAGCCCCAAACACAAGGGACACGTCTTTCTTGGACCTTGCAGGAGTGGAGCTTGCATTGTGGCTGCAAATATTTGAGAGCATATGAATCATCGCTCAGAGAAGGCAATGGCACCCCACTCCAGTACTCTTGCCTGGAAAATCCCATAGGTGGAGGAGCCTGGTAAGCTGCAGTCCATGGGGTCGCTAAGAGTCGGACATGACCTAGCGACTTCACTTTCACTTNAGGATTAGCCCCAAACACAAGGGACACGTCTTTCTTGGACCTTGCAGGAGTGGAGCTTGCATTGTGGCTGCAAATATTTGAGAGCATATGAATCATCGCTCAGAGAAGGCAATGGCACCCCACTCCAGTACTCTTGCCTGGAAAATCCCATAGGTGGAGGAGCCTGGTAAGCTGCAGTCCATGGGGTCGCTAAGAGTCGGACATGACCTAGCGACTTCACTTTCACTTTTCACTTTCATGCATTGGAGAAGGAAATGGCAACCTACTCCAGTGTTCTTGCCTGGAGAATCCCAGGGACCGTGGAGCCTGGTGGGCTGCTGTCTATGGGGTCACACAGAGTCAGACATGACTGAAGTGACTTAGCAGCAGCAGCAGCAGAACCATAGCTTTGATTTTTCTTAGGGTATTAGGAAGTTAAATTAAAATAGGAGAAGGGAGCTAGAGAAGAGTGGTTAAGTTAGAAGAAATTGTGGCTGGAGACTTGTTTTCATAATGGTGCTAATCTGAACAGCTGGATGATTTTCTCCAGCTGTATTCAATGTGTAAAGAGCAGAGAAGAAAAATGGCTGGGCTAATCCAAGATTGAGAGTCTGCAGAGTTTCCACAGTGGAAAGTCAGGTAGGTGAATGGGCTGATGAATGTGCTGGAAGGATGCTTGAAAAGACAAACCACAGGGTTTGGGCCACAGAGGGAGGAAGAAAACCAACTTGATATCTCCAAGGTGGTAGTGGGACTAGATGTAAAGCAGGGTTCAGAATATTCAAAGAAGGAAGAGGGAAAGACAATAGATTGCGCACTGTTTGAGGGGTCTTAGAGGACTTTATTTCCAATGAAGCTAAAATTCTGCAGATGCTGGGGAAAGATTTTGGGGAGGGATAAATGGCAATGAAAAGAAAAAACCAAGAGTGGAAGTAAAAGGCAGTAAGAGAAAAGAGAGAACCCTGGACGTTTGCATTCAGGTGGAGTTGTAGGAGATGTAGGCTCTCAGGCATGAGAGGGATCTGCGGATCCTCAGGTCTTGATGTCCGGGTGGAGAGAAGGTTGAACTGCAGATGAAGTGGCCCCAGGAAGCTGCTGTGGCCTCTCCGTGGGGCCCTAAGCAGGATATGGAAAGGAATGTTTCCATCTCCCAGGAGATGGCAAGGGTGATGAGAATTCAGCCCTGGGAGCCACCTGCTCAAGGGGATCACTCATCCTTCCAGCCTCAGCTCAAAGCGCAAATCCTCCAGGGTGCTCTCTCTCTCCATCAGGTAGTGAGCAAACATTGTTTTTGACCAGGAAGGATGCCAGGAAAAGAAACTGGATGAAGCAAGGAGATGGAGCAGGAGGTCATTCTACCTTGGTGTTGTGTTAGTTTCACCTTCCAGGAACAGTTCTGAGCTGAAGGCTCCTGAGTCATGGTCAGTAGGTCCAGCTGAAGTGCCACAGGACCCTGGGACCAGCACTATGTGCAAACCCAGAGACACTCCCAGAGTCCAGCCCCTAGCCTCCAGACTGGTCCAACTAAAACACAGCTTTGGCTCAGAAGAAAAGGGCATGTCACTGTCCAACTCTGCCACTTGAAATGAAACTAGTAAAACATCCTCAGAATAGAGGTAGGATGGTTGTTCTTGATTCACCCTTTTTTGTCCCTGAAGGAGTTAGGATTTTAATTACTGTATTCTAGATCTGATCTAATGCTGTACATAGCATTCATTTTGCCATAATTATGTGAGGTGATTTGATGAAGAGGAAATGCTCATTTTGGGGGAAATGCTATTTAAAACATCTTTTTCAGAAATAGGATAACCCATAAGGAATTATAAAACTTATTTTTAAAAGCTGCCAGACATGAAGTATAACACATGTTTTTAATTATAGGCCTTTGAAATATTTTTATATCAAAATGGAATTTTCTTTTCATCAAATGTTTTGCTTAATTTTTTAAACAGTTGACAGCACTAAGATGATGGGGAGAGGACGAGGGAGGACGTANCATTGTCAGTGACACTCTGCTTTCTGCCCAACAGCAGACTGCTGCTGTAACTGCTTTCTGTCTTTTCGCTGAACTGCTTTTTGTCTTTATTCTGCCAGGGCAACCCCAAAGTCTTCTGCCTTCAGATTAACAAATATTTGGAAGATAAAGTAAATGAAAGGAACGTTCTGTTATCTCAAACAGTGTAACAACCCACAGAATGAGATTCAAATTCTCTTCCTGTTTAAAAGAAAAAAACTGTCTTCATCCACTGCAGTTAAGAAGGTTTCATTTTTGCCCCTAAAACACAAATGCGTGGAAACGCAAGCATCTTGTGAAGAGCGCCATCTTGAGGAAGTTCGGGCATAGGGAAGCGACAGGAAAGGTTCCTGTGCTTGGTCTGGGTTTTGGCATCAAGACTGCAGTTCCAGCTGCCCGAGGCTCTAACAGAACAACGGGAGGATCTGAGGACTCTTCCCAAGACCCAGGGACGCTACCAGCAAGCCACAGATCTATGGTTTGCTGTGAAGGCAACTCAAACCCTGTCTACGGGACAGACTGAAAATCCTAGGTGGTTTCGTCACTAAACCAGCACCAAAAATGCCTGGGCTGGCAGCCTAACTTTTTTCTTCTCAGTTTCAAATCTTTTATCTTGATCATGATTTGGTAATAACGGCTGTGCCTCTGAAGGGGACTGGGGGCTCCTGGAGTATATTCCGTGGGTGCACTAGCGGTTTACGGATTACCCACCAAAAGAAGGAAATGGGCCCACAGGTGACAACGGGACTCTTTGATCTCTGTGGATCCAAAAGTGGCTCAGAAAATAGCTGTGTGGCTGACACTTCGGACAATTTCCATCTGGACTAAATATATTACAGGATGTTTCTGAATTAACTATCACTCTCTCAGGCGTGACCGTGGCACTGGGGCTGTGGAGAGGAATTCCAAAGAGACAACTGTCTTTAAGGGAGAACCGTCGGGGGCACAACTTACAGCTGAGTGTTTCTAGAGCCTGGTGGGCTGCAGTCCATGGGGTCGCTAAGAGTCGGACACGACTGAGCATCTTCACTTTCAGTTTTCACTTTCATGCATTGGAGAAGGAAATGGCAACCCACTCCAGTGTTCTTGCCTGGAGAATCCCAGGGACGGTGGAGCCTGGTGGGCTCCCATCTATGGGGTTGCACAGAGTCAGACATGCCTGAAGTGACTTAGCAGTAGCAGAGGCTTCCCAGGTGCCACTAGTGGTAAAGAACCTGCTTGCCAATTCAGGAGACAGAAGAGATGTAGTGGGTTTGATTCCCACCTTGACATGGGTAGGGAAGATCCCCTGGAGGAAGAAATGGCAACCCACTCGAGTGCTCTTGCCTGGAGAATTCCATGGACAGAGGAACCTGGCGGGCTACCATCCATAGGATCACAAAGAGTCAGACATGACTGAGCACATGAGAACATTAAAAATTAGATAGCATTATATAATATCTATGTAATCTTTAATAACTATAGATATTATATGGGGCTGCCCAGGTGGTGTTAGTGGTAAAGAATCTGCCTGCCAATGCAGGAGACGCAGGAGGCTCAAGTTTGATCCTTGGGTCGGGAATATCCCCTGGAGGAGGAAATGCAACCCACTACAGTGTTCTTGCCTGGAGAATCCCATGGACAGAGGATCCTGGAGGGCTGCAGTCCTTAGGGTCACAGAGTCTGGACGGGACTGAAGTGACTTAGTGCACACAAGGACACTCTCTAGAAAGGACATTCAGTACGGAGCGCCAGCCAATACCAGGGGCTGCCTTTCTTATCTCTGTGTCCCTGTGGTGCCTAATGCCTTCCCTGGCATGGAGAAGACATTCAGACATGTTGATGAGCTACTACATGAAAGTCATGCTATCTTGTAAGGGTGTGTAGGAAAGCAGGCAAGTGTCTTGAGCTTTGAGTTGTTAGGTGACCTCTCGAGTGTGGGGAGGGTTCTCAGAGCAGAGGTGGATGGCTATGCAGCAAGTTCCCAGCATACCAACAGGTTCTATTCCAAAAGCACATTTGTAAGTCCAAGAAAGTTAGCCTCAGTGCCCAACTAACACAATCAGATTTAGAGTACTGTACAGCAATAGGTTTACAATACTTTTAACACAAATAGTACATAAAAAAATACACAAATAAAACATTTTTAATCTTACCATACAGTACTTCAAAAGGTACAGCAGTCTCAGCTATGTCACCACTGTTTTTACAGTTGCTTCTAGATACCCTGGGCTTGAAATAAAGATACTGTACTACTGGACTCTATACAGTACTGAATAGTAAAATATGCAAATGCACAACCACTTGGAGAGGATGAGTGCACGTGACAGGAGGTGCCAAACATGTGAACTAATATGTATGATTGAACATGCACGCACATGCTCACACCTTTGAAAGTCAACAACTTGAAGGTTCATACGTAGGGGACTTACTGTGTCTTGAAGTTTAGCCCTTGTTTTCTCTTAGCTCTCAGCCAGCCAATGATATAGACCAAGAAAGAAGCATTCTTTGGTTCAAGGAAAGAGTCCTAAATTTCTGAAGCTGGGCTATATTGATCATAGGAAAAAGTGGATTAATCTCAGAAATGAGATGAACTTCTAAAGAATGATGTGGATCAAAGAAATATCTAAAGGAGTGTTGAGACATAGAGTAAACAACAGCGGGCCCAGCAGGATGCCTACTACCGCCAACATTTTCTAGGTGAAGCTTAACCCCTCCTCGCTTTTATAAATCAAACTCCCGAAGCCGTGGGCTCAGGACACAGTCACTGCCTCTGTTGGTCCCTCCCAGACAGTGGCACGAGGTCACTCATTCCTCGGTCCTCTCCTGTGTCACCTGGACCAACAGGAATCCTGCAGCATGCGTGTGGCATTTCCACCCAGTGTGATTCCACTTAATCACTGTCACAGTCAGGGAAAGCTCTGGCTTGCCTTCTCTGCAGCCTGTCTCAACTGGAGATCTCAGCTCTTGCCAGAAACAAATTCCTGATGTAGAGGACTAAAATAAAACTGCCTGTGAAAAGCTAGTTTATGCATCAAGACAGAGACATAGTTCTAACTGCAATTGTATTTACAGGGGAAAAAATAAACAACAGGATAGATCATCAAATAACACTCTTTTCTTCTTTATTCCCATCCCAGCTTTCCTTCTTTATTATGCTCAACCCAGGATCTCTTTGTGGGTAGTTTATTTTATCAAAGAAACTGTTTGATCAACTTGGAATATGTCAGCTGAAAACAAATCTATTTGATCTGGAGTGTCAAGAACGCTTTGTCTTTAATCTGAAAAAAATGGCTGCTGAGATGATAGTTGTCATGGGGACAGAAGAAAGACATCATAATTTTGATGTCTTCCATCACATTTCACTTGGATTCCATTTAAAATAAGGTCAGCCCCTGATCCACACACCAGCTGGAGGTCAAAAATCACTCTAGAATTTTTTTTTTTTTTCCCTGCTTCCCAAATAAAGCCCTAATATGCCAGTTTAGGACAAAAGAAGGTGAGACTTTCCAGTAGGTTCTCCCCCCCAGGAGATTCCGAGGGAGGAATCTGTTTTGTGACTCTCTTGGTAGGCAGGGTACAGATGATACTGATCTGCTAAAGTAGACAAGTTTATAGCTGGGAGGAAAAGAGTTATAAACTCTCCACCTCAGTTTGCTGGATTATTTCATCCTCTGTCATGATACAAATATCTATGATGTTAGAGAGAAGTTTGGTATGAGACTTTATACTCTTATCAAAATACATGCTTGTTACTGTTGAATCACAGACTGATAAAATATGATCTAAATAGTTGTTAGTAATCAGGATTTGGTTTTCCTTTGGCTTAGTTTTCCCCATCTGGTTTTGGTTTTGTGGTTGCCTTTCCAGCTCTGAGCAAATGTAATAAAAAGCAAGATTAAGAAAATAAAAACACAATATGATTTGTGAATCTCATCCAGTGCAACCCTCTAAGTAAATATATTTTTAGGAAATCAAGCCTGAGTATGATAATATCCTTGAGACTCATGTATTAACTACACCAACCAATATGTAGGCAAAATGGATGTATTTCATTCTTGAATGCTATGTTTAACAGAGAAAAATTATTCTTCCACCCCACCATGATACTCTTAACAATGAAAATAACAGAAAGAAAGAAAAAAACAAGAAGGAAAGGAAGAAACAAGACAAGAAAGAAAGGAAGAAAGACAGAAACTCAGAATGAGGAGAAAGGCACGAAAATGTATTGGTTAGAGTTGCAAGCGATTGAAGCTCCGTTCTTGTGCCTAAAGAGCAGTCCTCCTCTTGATGTAGAGGGTGCTGATATTCTCCTCCCCCAGATCTCATCTGTCATGACACAGTGAAAGCTAATGCTGTGTCATCCTGGTCGCCTCTAACTTGGGACTATGGAGTCTATCGGTCGTAACATGAACGTAATAATAGTAATGACAGTTCTCAAAAATTGTGTGCCAGTTGTATCAGGCACTTCACAGATGTTATCTTTGTTCCTCCCAGCAATCCTCTATCGTAGGCTGTGCAGGTGTTATTACTCCTTTATTTAGGGAGAATCAGAGCTTGGAGAGGCTGAAAGGCTTGCCTTGGGTCATAGGGTTAGTGAGAGTACGGGAAAGGACTTGAAACCACACCTGCCTGTCAGCCCTTATCTTTATCCGGGGTCTCTGTGGTGTGGATTAGGCACCAACCAGGAAAAGGAAACTACCTGGAAGGTCTGGAGCTCTCCCTCCAAGTTCTGATTGCCAGCTCGTGCTGTATATTCCATCAGTTCAGTTCAGTTCAGTCGCTCAGTCGTGTCCGACTCTTGGCGACCCCACGAATCGCAGCACTCCAGGCCTCCCTGTTCATCACCATCTCCCGGAGTTCACTCAGACTCACGTCCATCGAGTCCGTGATGCCATCCAGCCATCTCATCCTCGGTCGTCCCCTTCTCCTCCCGCCCCCAATCCCTCCCAGCATCAGAGTCTTTTCCAATGAGTCAACTCTTCGCATGAGGTGGCCAAAGTACTGGAGTTTCAGCTTTAGCATCAGTCCTTCCAAAGAAATCCCAGGGTTGATCTCCTTCAGAATGGACTGGTTGGATCTCCTTGCAGTCCAAGGGACTCTCAAGAGTCTTCTCCAACACCACAGTTCAAAAGCATCGATTCTTCGGCACTCAGCTTTCTTCACAGTCCAACTTTCACATCCATACATGACCACAGGAAAAACCATAGCCTTGACTAGGCGGACCTTAGTCGGCAAAGTAATGTCTCTGCTTTTGAATATACTATCCAGGTTGGTCATAACTTTTCCTCCAAGGAGTAAGCGTGTTTTAATTTCATGGCTGCAGTCACCATCTGCAGTGATTTTGGAGCCCCCCAAAATAAAGTCTGACACTATTTCCACTGTTTCCCCTTCTACCATCAGCACACTGATGATTACAGCCCATCTCCCAGTCTGCTTGTCTACCTTTCCCACTAGAAGAGCTCCTTGCCAGTGAATCCGGAACACTGAAAATGACCCACAGTAGGTACTGGAGACATTGTTGGGTGAAATACGCTAAAAGCAATTACCTACCGGAGATTTGTGATAATAATTGAGACCAGTCTTGTCTAGCTAATCCTGCATTCATTTCTAGATGTTTAATTGTAATTGTGTACCAACTTTTAAAATGTAGGCAGGTGTAGTCGAAAATGCAATTTGATGCATTATTGCCATTATTATACTTGGCATTTGCAAATTTAATTCTACAGAATTAACTGTTGCATTGTATTGAAAAGAAAAGGAAGTGTTTTAATTTAACATTTTAGTAGGAAGTGCATGCATATTTACTAACTTTATTATAAGACTACCATCAAACAATTTTTGAATATCTACGCTGCAAAACAACAATTAGTTTTTTTGGTGGAATATGTAGTCTTATTTTTGGCTTGTTTTACTCACGGCATTACGTTGTACTTAGCTCAGTTTTCAGATGCCCTCTAGTGGTGATAAATAGTAAGTAGCTAATAAAGGAGGTGAAAATGAGTTTATCTGGTAGTGGCCCTTTAACAGCCAGTAAATACATCTGTTCTGACATTATATAGATTGAATATAATAAAAAGATATAATATTTGCTTTGTCTTTCCAAGTTAAGGTAATAACTTTAAAAATATCTCATAGTATTAAAAGATATTAGTAAAAGAATACACACATATAATTAATAAATAAGAGAGTAAGGAAAAAAAATGTGTGTGTATCTAGGATCTGGTTCACGAGAGAGAAAAGAAAAACATTCAATATTTGATTTAAAAGGCCACTGTCTTTCCACAGTGTCATACTACAATCAGCCCTCCGTAACTGCAGTTTCCCCATCTGTGGATTTTGATCTGCAGTGTTGAACTTGCAGGTATCGACAGCCAACTGTCCTTTGTCATTTTATATAAGGGACTTGAGTATCTGTGGATTTTGGTATCCGTGGGGGAAGGTATGTGTGTGTGTGTGTGTGCCCTGAAATCAGTCCTTAGTTATCTAGGGTCAACTGTATTTACCAGGAAGCAAAACAAGAAAACCCATGCCCATGTGAATAAAATCAACCCTCAGCCTCCTTAACAAACATTCTCTAGCCAGCTGATAAAAGCAATAGGTTTTAGTAAGGGAAAAAAAAAGAGCAACTTTTCATAATACCTTGTACATAGTGAGCACTCAATAAATAATTAGTTTTTGTACTTGGTAGACAATCTTGTGCTAATATGTCTTGATTTTTTGAATCCTTTAAAAGATATCCTGGGGAAATAAGAATTCTATCATGGAGAAAATTTAATACTCTGCTTTTACATTAAATTATTTTGAACCATCCCCAGGGGAAATTTTCATTTACATTTGAAAACAGAAACAAGATAACTTTTTAAATGTCCACAGTTATAAAACTCATGCAGTGTTTCTTTCAGTATCGTGTCCCACAACTCTCATCAGTTTAGACCACTCATGATTCAGAAAGTTTATTATTTTTCAGTGTATCGGAAATGGGTATGAAACGCTGTTACCTTAAATTTGTATAGGACCAAACTGTATTTCTCTGATCAAAAGGAGTCTGATGACCATTTCCACTTCATAAGGAGACAAAGTAGTTTTGCAACATTCAGAAATGCACAGTAGCAACTCACCATGTTTTTCCCACAAGATGTCACTATGGTACCTATGAAATATAACCACAGATTATTTATCAGTCTGTTAACTTTGTATTAAAAAACAATCAGAAAAGATCTACGCACAGACCTATGACCCTCAAATTAAGCATGCACAGGAAATAACTGAATTCACAGACATCCAATATCTACCATATGACAGCAAACATACTTATTTGGATACATATTGAAACATTAACTATATGCATCGAAAGAAAAGTATAAAACTGATAATATAAAAAAGATTGTATACCAGATTATCCATTCTTTGACAAATATTCTAAAAGTACCTGACATGTCACTCACACTGTGACTCTTCTCACCAAGTATGTGATACAGTCATGGCTGCTCACAGATTGAGTTCACACTTAACTGTGTGTATGTGGTAGTTATAGGTGGACTACCAGGTGATTTCTGAGTAATGAACAGCTGGCAAATTCACGTCTGTCCTTTGTTTCTGCTTTAAATGAGCTAGTGGTTAAAAGCCAAGAAGTCAGAGCAGAGTTCAAAATCGAGCTCAACTGACCATACAACCTCTGCCCAGTTAATTAACCTCCTGAGTCTGTTTTCTTATTTATAAAATGGGCATAGCAATATCTATCTCATTGCCGTTGCTGTGAGAGTAAATGGAGACAATGCATGTAAAGTACCTGGCACAGAAAGGA
>SJYX01023526.1:140440-159380 GCA_006410675.1 Oreotragus oreotragus | reverse complement strand
AACACATATATATGGAATTTAGAAAGATGGTAATGAGGACCCTGTATGCAAGACAGCAAAAGAGACACAGATGTGTAGCGCAGACTTTTGGACTCTGAGGGAGAGGGAGAGGTTGGGATGATTTGGGAGAATGGCATTGAAACATGTATACTATCATGTAAGAAATGAATCGCCAGTCTATGTTCGATGCAGGATGCAGGATGCTTGGGGCTGGTGCACGGGGATGATCCGGAGGGATGATGTGGGGTGGGAGGTGGGAGGGCGGTTCATGCTTGGGAGCTCATGTACACCCGTGGCGGATTCATGTCAATGTATGCCAAAACCAATACAGTGCTGTAAAGTAAAATAAAGTAAAAATAAAAATTAAAAAATAATAGTAAATAAAAAATAAATAAAAGTTTTAAGTAAAATAATATCGCTAATCATTTCTGCCTGTGGGCCACTCTGAGGTCCAGTTCCAAGTGGGGACTCAGCTGCATTAGAAGTATTTATATATATTACTACAGCAGTTAGGAATATTGACAGCAAAACTTTGCTACTCAAAAGCATCGTCTGCTGATCAGCAGTGTCCAGTATCACTTGGGAGCTTGCTGGAAATGCAGAATCACAGCCCACCCCCCGCCTCCCTCCCTAGATCTTTAGAACTGGAATCTGCATTTTGACCAGGTTCCCAAGTAACTGATGCAGATAATCACGTTTGAGGAGCACAGTCTATAGCTGTATATGACAGAAACTCATGGAAACAGTGTTCTGTCCTTCCTGATGCTCTGGCTTGGCTGCCCAAGAGAAAAGCTTGTGATATCCTTGGCATGGTTATTGACACTTCTTTGAAACTCCACAAATGATACTTTTCTTCTCCTTTCTTAGAACTTTGTTCACTCTAGTTTGTTTGACAAGGAGTTAGTTAAAAAAAAAAAAAGGACAAAATATTTGGCTTCCTCTCTTGTCAAAGAAATATATATTTTTTTCTTTAGAGGATATCTGGATGACGTGGAAATAAGAAAATTATCTACTCTTAACTATCTTGGTATATTGCCTTTCATTAATATATGCATGTATATATGCACACACACACACACACACATATATATATACATGTATGATGTTTTGAATAAGTAATACAGTCTTATTGTTAAAAAATTAAGAAAAGATATATGATAAATTATTTTGCCCATTTGTGCATGATATCTGTTCAGTTCTACCCCTAATCCCAATAGATAACCACTAATTAATTTTTGTGTATCCTTCAACAGATATAAATGATGATGTGTATACGTTTTCCACTTTTATCACAAATGATAGCTTTGTTATGCATAGGTTTTTACATTTTATAAAGTACCATAAGCATTTCCCATGTTTTCACAGAGCTTTTCATAAACATTTGAAATGGTCTCACAGTAACTCATTGTTATATATTTGCAAAAAGTGACTTAACTAGTAGGGGTGACTGTTGCACACTTGGATTCTTTCCACCCCCAACCCCCATCTATTGCAGATAACTCTGTGATGAAATTGTCTGTGCATAGAGGTTCCTCCCACCCACTGAATACTCGTGAGCTCTAGGGTAGACACACCCAACCGCTGCTGTTGAGAGCCCAGAGCAGCCCATACTCTTTTCTTTCCTCGGCTTTGTAGTTCAATTCCTTTTCAATTTTAGGGATTACTCTGTATCCTACTAATATAATCTCTCTTTTCTCTTAATATATGGGAATTTATAACTTGCAACAAATAAAGCTTAGCTAATACATAAAACAATGGGAAAGAGAGAGAAAATGACGCTTCCATCTGGCAAAGTGTTAATTTCATATTGGATAGTACAAGAATGGGATTGCCAATAAGGCAAGTAGAAATGAAAAACAAAGAGGAATTCAAACTCATCTAACCCTGAGGAAATGGCAAAGAAACAACCATGGGAAATGGACATCATAGAGGAGTCAGGTATAGGAGGAAAAAAGATTGGAAAAAGAGAAGCATTTCATAGAAAAGATTTCTTAAAGTCTGGAGAACTCAAACAGCTGTGGAAACAGGTTGACAGGGAGACATGCATGGTCTACTTCCCATCTCTGAAGCATCAGGCTAGGAAAGTATCAAACAGAAGAAAGTTCTTGTCAGACGCTTCTGAAACTTATTTACTAACCAGAGCAAGCTCAGAGAACTATAGTTTATCTCCGGGCAAATACTAGAGCAGGAGGCAGCCAACCACTGCAGTGTAGAGACGAGAAAGTATTGGGATAAACATAAAGGAAAACATGAGTGTGAGACTGCTGGAGAATGACCCTTCTTATGGTAAGGTAGGTGAGAACAGCAAGAGCTGAGGAATTCTGTCCTCAACAGGGGGAGTGAAATCCAATCTACTTCTATCCAGTCCTATCCAATAGTAAACAGCCTCAGAAAGTCAGTCAGTCAGCCAGGGGTTAGAGGAAAATTGAAGCCTTAATTATTTGTGATAGATTCCAACTGGAAGAGGTTTCAGAAAAGACCTGGGGACTAGAGGGATATATATATATCTGGAGAAGGAAATGGTTACCAATGCAAGTATCCTTGCATGGAGAAGTCCATGGACAGAGGAGCCTGGCGGGCTGCTGTCCACAGGGTCTCAAAGCTTTGGATACTACTGAGCGACTAACACTTAGCACTTATATATCTATATACATACATATATATATATATATATATATATATACACACACACACATATTAACTAGCATACTAAAAAGAAGAACTTGTCGGATACAATCTTAAGGAAGCTATAATTGTGCTCCCTCATTCTCTTTCATGGTCCACAGGAAATATGCAACTTTGACACAGCATGAATGGGAGTTCACTTACTCCCCAAATGTTTCCAGAGATTGCACTGCTCTATAGGTCAGTCCAACCAGCATCTCAGTCTTTAGATTCCTCAGTCATGAGTGGGATGCTGATACCATGTTTTCCTAACTCATAGCAGGTATATTTAGTTCCAGAAGCCATTCTTCACTGGACCTTGGAAAAGGATACCTCACCCCTCCCAGGGGTGGATAGATGGGGAAACAATGGAAACGGTGGCAGACTTTATTTTCTTGGGCTCCAAAATCACTGCAGATGGTAACTGCAGGCATGAAATTAAAAGACACTTGCTCCTTGGAAGACAAGCTACAACCAACATATTTGTGAGATGGAAAACTCTCACAAATACCATCTCCTGCTCTAATTCTTGGCAGTCTGAAGGTGCATGGCTAGCTAAGAGCTATAAAACTACTCTTCTGCAATTCATAATTTGGTGGTCTGGCACCAACAATTTTATATCTGATGTGATGAAAATACTCCTTTTTGTTGTTTTTCACAGTTGATAGGCACATGCATATGTAATTAGTTCATGTGCAAATTCACAGCAGTTTTAGGGTTGCTTTGTGACATCAAAGATATTGAGAAACTTTTGTGATATGTTATTCTAGGAACAATATAGCCTAGAAAGGTCTTGAATTTTCCTAAATTTCATTTTTATACCAAAAAAGTTGCATAGCCTTGAACATTGAAACTTTCAGTTTGGAAGTATATTTTATTTTCCAGAGGAAAAATTCAATACGATTTTTTAGAGGAACAAAGAAACGAAATGCCACAAGTGAGAAAACTGTTTAGGTTGGGGTTTGTGCAAGTTTGGGTAAGTTGCTGGATGTCTGTGAGATAAATCTGTGTGAGAAATGTCATTTTGGGATTATATTTTTTATGTTGTGGGAAGGAGAGAGATGAATAAATTGACCCTTGCCATTTTAGTTTCCACTGGTTTTTCCTACAAGTAGAGAAAATGCATAAACACTAAATGCACACATAAAACTGCTCCTTAGCAGATGTGGATTATATTCCAAAGGGACAGATTTAGAGAGCATCACCCGAATGACTTATTTATTTTTTGTCCCCTAAGCATGGCTCAGGGCAGATCTACAGTAGAATCATGTACAGGTTTACAGCTCTCTGTGATTGCTTTTTTGCTGTTTTAACCCTGAGTGAAACTTATTTTGAGCAAACCTCCCATACAATCTATCTTGAGCAGATTTGTAAATTGGGGTTGGTGAGAGCATCACCCGAATGACTTATTTATTTTTTGTCCCCTAAGCATGGCTCAGGGCAGATCTACAGTAGAATCATGTACAGGTTTACAGCTCTCTGTGATTGCTTTTTTGCTGTTTTAACCCTGAGTGAACCTTATTTTGAGCAAACCTCCCATACAATCTATCTTGAGCAGATTTGTAAATTGGGGTTGGTATATTATTTTCTTAATACTAAATATGTTTTCCAGTTTACAAAAGTGTCACTATGAATTTCTCTAATATTAAATCTTCTTCAGCATAGTTTTAAAAATTAAAGTTACATAAAGTTGGTCTTGACATATTTTTAGTAACCTGGAGTTTCCTGAGAGGACACAGGGTGCATACAGTATCGAGGTGCCCCCAGCACCTGATGGGCAGTGGAGGACAGTAGACAGGGAGGGCAGATGCAGACCTATTCTCGAACTCACCTGAGGTCAGCCCTGACATGAGGAGTGTGGAAGTAGCAAGGGGATGGGGGTTGGACAGTCATTAGGGATCTCATGTGGGCAGGTATGGGATATGAGTAAAACTATTTTCTTACTGATGTTAATATCCTTTCACTTGTCCCCACAGACAAGGTGAGTGTGGGGGAGGAACTGGGGATGTCTAGGACATGCGTCTTAAGGAGTTTCTTTTCCCCTGGGTCTTGTCTCTCTACCAGGATCTACTTTTAACAACACATCCAGATTTGGCAGCTTGTTCAGGATCTAATGGCAGTCATAAATGAACAGCAAGATGAAGCTGGCACAGGGAACCCCAGAAAAGCGAGCCATATCTTGTGCTCACATGAAAAGTGGGCAAAAAAAGTAGGTGTTCATGTGAACTGCTTGAAGACAAGTACAATATCCTCAGGAGTGACCATTCAATAAATGTTGCTTAAGAAAAGAACAGATGAATAGATAGATGGGGAGACAATGGAAACGGTGGCAGACTTTATTTTCTTGGGCTCCAAAATCACTGCAGATGGTGACTGCAGGCATGAAATTAAAAGACACTTGCTCCTTGGAATACAAGCTACGACCAACCTAGACAGCATATTAAAAAGCAGAGACATTACTTTGCCAACAAAATCCCGTCTAGTCAAAGCTGTGGTTTTTCCAGTAGTCATGTATGGATGTGAGAGTTGGACTATAAAGAAAGCTGAGCACCAAACTGATGCTTTTGAACTGTGGTGTTGAAGAAGACTCTTGAGAGTCCCTTTGACTTCAAGGAAATCCAAGCAGCCCATCCTAAAGGAAATCAGTTCTGAATATTCCTTGGAAGAACTGATGCTGAAGCTGAAGCTCCAATATTCTGGCCACCTGATGCGAAGAACTGACTCATTGGAAAAGACCCTGATGCTGGGAAAGATTGAAGGTGGGAGGAGAAGGGGAAGACAGAGGATGAGATGGTTGGACGGCGTCACCGACTCGATAGACATGAGTTTGAGTAAGCTCTGGGCGTTTGTGATGGACAGGGAAGCCTGGTGTGCTGCTGTTCATGGGGTCACAAAGAGTCGGACATGACTGAGTGACTGAACTGCACTGAAGAAAAGGATGAAAGTTGGGACCTCCCTGGTGGTCCAGTGGCTAAGACTCTGAGCTCCTAATGCAGGGGGTGAGGATTTGATCCGTGATTTGGGAACTAGATCCCACATGCCACAACTAAAAAGGTTCCACATGTTGCAACTAACACCCAGTGCAACCAAATAAATGTTAAAAATAAATAAAAGAATGAAAGTGTTAGTCTTTCAGTTGCAACCAACTCTTTGCAACCCCATAGACTGTAACCCACCAAGCTCCTCTGTCCATGGGATTTTCTGGCAAGAATACTGGAGTGGGTTGCCATTTCCTTCTCCAGGGTATATTCCCAACCCAGGGATTGAACCCAGGTCTTCCACTTTGTAGGAGATACTTTACCATCTGAGCCACCAGGGAAACCGTAATAAAAGAATCCAGAGGCAGGCAGTTTAGTCTGCTAAGATGTCAGCCGCATCTCTGATGCAGAGCCTCAATTTGTCAGAACGTAAGATCTGAGAGGGCAGAGCCCACTTGTGTGATTTTAGTTTCTCCCTCCTCTCCTTACCTGTTGTGACTCCCTCCTACCTACCTGCAAGTACTGAGAAAGTGTTGTGTATCCACTCCCAGCCTAATAAACGTTTGTGTAGGGTTGTCAGATTAGAGTCATTACAAATGTCTCAGAAATATGGTCAGTATCATTTTATTTTTGAATTTTAAGAATTACGTGAAACATATATGTGCAATTTATAAAGAGTGGAAAATAGGTAAGATCAAAAGAAAATAATTCACTGTGGCACTAATTAGAGATAGCAAGATAGATAGCTCTGTACAAAAATGGGATCACACTGTGCATATTGTTTGTGTCCTGTTTTTCCCTTTGTAACAAACTGTGAACATCTTTTCTTGTGAAGTGATTATAGAAGCGCTCTATTAATGTAATGCCTGTCTCTTACACTCTAATAGAGATTAATCAGCTACTGAATTTTTTTACTAAAATTGGCAGTTTTCCCCCTGCTTCTAACGAGTTGTTGCCATTTATTATGCCTCTGAGATCCAGCAGACAGTATCAGTTCTGCATGTGATATATTAGTACACATATTAGATACAATAGTAAAGAAATGAGTTCACTTAAAGAGGGATTAAGTTTAAATATCTAGCTAACAGTGCACAAAAGAGTGGCAAAACCTCAAGGAAAAGTTGAGCTTCATTAGACAGAGAATGTGGAATCCTGGAGAACGCAGCCCAGACACTAACCTCCCTTGCTCTCCAAGCACAGGTTCAGGGGCAGAGATGCCAGGACTGGGAAACAAGCAGTTCCTTGGAACAGAGACACCAATTCAAAGGGATTAGTTAGGTTTCAATAAATTGATGACAGTAGTCCTAATACTGGGCTTCCTTGGTGGCTCAGTGTTAAAAAGTCCATCTGCCAATGTAGGAGATGCAGGTTCAATCCATGGGTCAGAAGATCCCCCAGAGAAGAAAATGGCAACCCACTCTAGTATTCTTGCCTGGGAAATCCCACAGACAGAGGAGCCTGGCAGGCTACAGTTTAAAAGTCACAAAAGAACGGCAGACAAATTAGTGACTAGACAACAATATTCCTTTTTTCCATTCATCAGTTGACAAGTGTTTTTGTAGTTTCCACTTTTTGATTTAGCGAATCATGCTGCTATGAACCTTTGTATGTGAACATATATTTTTAGTTCTCTTGGAGAAGCTGATGTGTTTGAATATTNTGAAGATCTTTTTTGTACAGTTCTTCTGTGTATTCTTGCCACCTCTTCTTAATATCTTTTGCTTCTGTTAGGTCCATATCATTTCTGTCCTTTATCGAGCCCTTCTTTGCATGAAATGTTCCCTTGGTATCTCTAATTTTCTTGAAGAGATCTCTAGTCTTTCCCATTCTGTTCTTTTCCTCTATTTCTTTGCATTGATCGCTGAAGAAGGCTTTCTTATCTCTTCTTGCTATTCTTTGGAACTCTGCATTCAGATGCTTATATCTTCCCTTTTCTTCTTTGTTTTTCACCTCTCTTCATTTCACAGCTATTTGTAAGGCATTCTTAGTGGAGAAAAATGTATGAATGGAACATTGTGAGAAAAATTTAGTGCGAATGTAATGAGTGTGGCAAAACCTTTAATCTGAGTTCAGGCATTTTAATTCATCAGAGAATTCATACTGTATAGAAAGCATGCAAATGAAATGAATGTGGCAGAGCTTGTAGTGCTTGCTCAGCCTTAACTCACCTTTAGGCAGTTCCTAGAGGAGAGAAACCACATAAATGTAATTTATATGACAAACCCTTTAGTCACAAGGAATGACTTTGCAGATCATCTGAAAATCCATGTCAATGAAAACTTACAAGTGTAGTAAATGCAGTGAAGTATATCAACTTTTTGACATTCAGAAAAGTCAAATGAAATGTTCAAGGTGTGGCAAAGTTTTGATTCTTTGTTCAGACATAGCTAATCATCAGGTAATTAATTAGAACTGAATTATTACCCACGTAGTACATATGTTAAGTATTTTGGAAGCTATTTGGTTTTTACAAAATTGATCCTGGTGAAAAGCCGTACATTTAGAGGGCAGTCAACCCCTCCAGTCTAGATTTGAGGGGGTCATATAATGCGCGTGGCCAGAGCTTCAGTAACAGGCTGATTATTCCCATCATCAGATTATTCATAATATAGAGAGACCTTACAGGTGTTAAGAGTGTGGCAAATCCTTCAAGTGGCATTCAGTCCTGAAAAGACATCAGGTGATCCATACTGGAGAGACCATCCAAGTACAATCAATGTGGCCAGGCTTTTCAGGTGTTTACACCTTCGGCTTCTTGAGAAGATTCCCTAGGTAGAAGCTATGTCAATGAAATGAGTGCATCAGGGATTTTAGACAATCTGAAGTTAGGATTTAGTAAAGAAGTCATTCTGGAGAGAAAGCTTACAAGTGACATGAGTGTGTAGAACCTTTACTCAAGGCTCACATCTCACCAACCATCAGATGATCCATCCTAGAGAGAACTTTCCAGTGCACAGAATGTGGAAAGGCCTCTAGATACTGCTTCAAACTCAGGGCTCACCAAACACTTTATACTTAGAAATGCGATGACTATGATAGTTTTCAAAATTGCCTCTCACTCTTTAGGTATCTGAGAATATATATTCTGGAATTAAATCACCCAAATACAGTATTTGTGAAAAGAATTTTACTCAAATGTCTAAGTTGGGGAACATAACTGGAGCAGTGCTTTACAAATGCAATGGGGCTAGAAAAATTATCACCTTGGATTGAAGTATTAGGTAAAAGTCCATAGTGAAGAGGAGCCTTGGAAATGGATGAGCAAGGGCTTTCTCTAAGGTTCCGAGTGCACTAGACTTCAGAATATATGTCTTTCAGAGAAACCACACAAATTGTGCACACTGAAGCTTTAACCACTGATCAAAACTGTGAAACGTGAGAGGATTTATATGGAGAGCAAGCTTACACAGGTAATGACTATTGTGTAGTTTACAGCTCATTGGGTAAATAACCTGTCCACAATGCAGGAGGTACAGAAGACACAGGTTTGATCCCTACGCTGGGAAGATCCCTGAGAGGAGGAAAAAGGCAACCCACTCCAGTATTCTTGCCTGAAAAACCCCATGGAAAGAGGAGCCTGGCAAGCTACACAGTCCAAAGGATGACAGAGAGCCAGAGATGACTGAGCAAATGGGCACACATGTGGTGTCTTTCCTCCTGGGCACACAAGGGTCATGAGCCTGCTTCAGGGGAAGGTCAGAAAGCCCTTCATGCCAATGCCACTTCTCAAACTCCTTCAGTTCAAAACAGTCAAATGTCAACACAAATATTCTACTATATAGCACAGGGAACAATACTCAATATCCTGTGATCAACCAGAATGGAAAACAATCACCTTGGACATAAAGAAGTGATTCGTGCAGGTCAGAAACTGTACAGATATACCGAATTTGGAAACACATTGAAGAAAACCATATTTCCTCAAGATTCCCCCCAAAATTCATATTGGGGAGAATTCATACAGTGGTAATGAATTTGGTAAAATTTTGGACTTTCTTACAACAGATCACATAAGAGATAATTCATTTTAGGAATAAATAAGTCTTTAGTGTTTCAACAATTAACCTATTATATTAAGGCAGTATAATTATGTCAATTGTGTTGAAACTTAATAGCATGTGTGGAAATGACCCATTATCTTCAGTGTGCATTTAATTACTTGAGTTTTCTTGAGAAGGTGACATTATTTTTCATGACATTTCCACAAGGTTTGAAAACTTTTATAGCTTTCTTTGAGACTTTCATGATGGCCTCTGCAAAGAAATGAGTAAGATGAAGGGACAGACTTCCTTAGCTGTGGTTCATTCATATCTGTCTTTCATGGGTAAACAGGGCCACTAAAATATCAAATTCAATGATGTGTGAATTAGAATCGTTGAGGGACAGAGAATCATGTAAAAAGCTAAGACATCATTCTTATTAGGGTGCCCTTCCATAGATAGGCCACCTTGGGTTATAGGACTGAATGCTGTACCATCTGACCTTGAAAAGGGCAGGCTAGACATTATGGGACTTGGGTTTTTCTTAGGGGGAGAGTTGACAGGTTACTGGGGACTGACTATGTGGGAGAAGTTATATCAGGGAAATACTGGTCATTTTCTCCCTTAAATGGGAATTGCTGTTGTATATAAATGATTAATGGAAATTTATTTTTTGAAACTGAAGAGAGCAGTTTTCTTGAAGAAAATTTAGTCAAAAGAACCAGAAAAGTATGTGTGTGTATCTGCTTCAAATTAATTGCTACTATTTACCTTGTGCCTCTGTTTTATTCAGAATGTATCATAAGTCTTGTGCTCTAATAAAGTTTGTAACATTTGTTCCATTAAAAAAAAAGAAACATTAGACCTGAACAACTTAGATCAAATGAACCTAACAGATATATGAAGAACTTGCCTTCCAAAGCAACAGTTCATATTCTTAAGAGCTCATAAAATCGTCTCTAAGATGAATACTATGTTTGGCACAAAATAAATCTTAACAAATTCAAGAAGATTGAATACATATCAAGTATCTTTCCTGACTCCAATGGTATGAAACTAAACATAAATTAATAACAGGAAAAAAACTAAAAAATCACAAATATGTGAAAATTGAACAAAACACTACTGAAAAAACAATGGAATGGGAAGTGAGAGGGAGGTTCAGGTGGGAGAGGGCATTTGTATACCTATGGCTGATTGATGTTGGTTTATGGCAGAAAACAACACA
Source organism: Oreotragus oreotragus (assembly GCA_006410675.1). NCBI lineage: Eukaryota > Metazoa > Chordata > Mammalia > Artiodactyla > Bovidae > Oreotragus > Oreotragus oreotragus. The sequence goes on along the minus strand of SJYX01023526.1, from coordinate 148,530 downwards.
GTATTGTAAATCAATTATCCTCCAATTAAAAAATAAATAAAGTAAAAATAGGCACAACCTAAAACAAATTTAGATACACCCTGGGATGTAATGATGAATCAATATATACAAATCAATAAATGTTATATGCCACAATAATAAAATAAAGGATAAAAAGTAAAAATTAACATTACATTTAAATTTAAGAGCTAACACCATGACATTTCTAGAAGAAATGATAAGAAAAAAATGTAAGGTAAATTGGATTGGACAAAAATAAGTAGCCAAAACTATGAAGTAAAATGGACAAATCAATAAATAGGATATTATCCAAATTAAAATAATTCATTCTAATAAGGACACTATTAGGAAAATGAAAAGTAAAACACAGAATGGGAGATAATAGCTGCAAATATATAACCCTCAAAGGTCTTGTAATTAGAATATATTAAAAACTGCTAAAAATCAGTAACAAGTAAACAAACTAAACAAGTATAATGGGAAAGTATTTGAACAGACACTTCACCAAATGAGATAAACGGATGGCAATTAAGATGCTCATGAAAAGATAATCAACATTATAAGCAATGAGGAGATAGTCATTAAAACTAAAATGATATATCACAACACACCTATTAGAATGGTTTGAATAAAAAAAGACTCATCATATGAAGCCTCCGTGATATTTGGAAAGAGTTTGGTGGTTTCTTAAAATGTTAAACATACAGTTAACATAATGGTGCTCTTAAGATTTTATCTAAGTGAAATGAAAGCATAGTCCTCTCAAAGACTTGTACATGAATATCCATAGCAGTTTATTTGTAGTATTCAAAACTGAAAACAGCCCAACTAGTCATATGATCAAACATCATACAACAATAATAAGAAATAACATTGCTCAAAATAACAGCATTAGAAAAAAAACTCAAAATAATTATGCTGAGTTAAAAAAGACAAAAAAATTCAACAAAATGCAAATGACATTTAGTGAAATGAAGATAATAGTGAAAGAGAGCAGATCAATGGTTGCCTAGGGATAGGGATGAGCTAAGTAGAGAGGAAAATAATACAAAGGGGGAAGATGTTTTTGGAGGTGATGGGTATGGTAACCACTTTGATTGTGGTAAGGGGTTCAGGAAAATTTAAACATGGATTTATTTTCTAAATTAAGGAAGGGAAAAGCATGTTTGAAGTGGAAGAATCCTCAAATAATTTAAGGTCTGGAAAGTGCTTGCCAACTTATTAGCCAAATAACTTTTCTTTAAAGTGAATACTAAATCTAAATATTCAAGATTATTTTTTCTATTTACATTAATATGATGTCCTTTCATTCTCGGTCATATTTTGCAACTATTTCTTTGTATTCTACACATATACTTTTCTCCTTTACTATTAGTAATGTGCATCTCAAATAAGGTCCTTCTTTTCAGTTTGCCAGTCTAGGAGCCTGTCTGATTCTGATGTGAACCACTTCTAGGCACTATTATGTGTCAGAAGTCTTAAATTTAAGGAACACTCTGGACTAGGCACCTGCTGTTGGGAAAATGAAAAAGCGATGAGCAGTTATTACAAATTTCACTTCGTAAGTCAAGTACTCAAATGTACAAACTGGGTTGTACAGACTGTTCTGTCACCAAAAAGTTTCAACCAATTCCTGTCCTCAGTTCTTTTTCCCAATACGTCTTCATACCTCAAGATCCCAGTCTAATGTTGCATACCAGCCCACAGTAGACTTTGGGGAATTTGCTTCCTTTCTGGAAGATAAGTTATGTGCAAAACAGGCTGAGGTAAAATTTAGCAGTAATTGGGAACAATCTTTGGCCTGGGCCTGGAGAATTTAGGAGATGCTGAGGAAGAATAAAAAGCTTCTAAAATATTTTTTAGCAATAAAGTATTAATATTCTTATTTAAGGTATGTACATTTTTAAACTGAATAGACAACAGTATAGTATAAGCATAATTTTTATAAGCACTAGGAAACCAACCGGAGAAGGCAATGGCACCCCACCCCAGTACTCTTGCCTGGAAAATCCCATGGACGGAGTAGCCTGGTGGGCTGCAGTCCATGGGGTCGCTAACAGTCAGACAGACTGAGCGACTTCACTTTCATTTTTCTCTTTCATGCATTGGAGAAGGAAATGGCAACCCACTCCAGTGTTCTTGCCTGGAGAATCCCAGGGATGGGGGAGCCTGGTGGGCTGCCGTCTATGGGGTCACACAGAGTCAGACACGACTGAAGTGACTTAGCAGCAGCAGCAGCAGCAGGAAACCAACAAATTCATTGATTTAGTTTATTGGTATTTGTTTTATTGTGGTAATCTGAAACTGAACTTGCAATACCTCCAAGGTACACCTGTATGTGATCAGATAGGTTTGACCCTGTTGTGTCAGGACGGTCAGTGGCAGATCTAACCTCAGTAAAATTGTCATATATTATTATAGAGTTTCACTATATGAGTCCACTAGTCTTTTAAAGAAGCATGTTGCATCTGCATGTGTGGGATAAATGATGTAAAAACCAATAGCTCCTGCTGTGCAGGCTGCAAGGAAAACGTTTTCTTTTGACCAAAGTAGCCATCTCGCTTGTGAAACTTTTCACTCTAGGCCCTGTCCTCTGTGCTAAGCCCTTTGAGTTATATCACAGAGAACTCAAAGCCAAAGCCCAGATCCATGTGAGGTTGTCTAAATGTGGCATGAGGCCCTGGGGAACAAACTCCTAGAAGAGGGAGGAGGGAGGTGAGAACCATGGTGAAATGAACAGAAGTTGAAAATAAACGTGGATAGATGGTGGTTTCTATGGTCACCAGATCATGAATGAAATATAGCATGTATCCTTCTGAGAAGTTAAACCATCATCAGGATATGAAGGGGGTTAAACTTCCAGCAGCTATGGAAGGCAGAGGGTCAAGTTATGCAAAGTTCCCTGCTGAGCAAATAGACCCTCTCAGCCATGCCCTCTGTTGGCAGACAGTGAAAATATTTTCCAGAGGAGGACTCAAGTCATCAGTCCTTGGTTCATTTTCTGTTCCAAGAGAGACCTTCTCTAGGGAGGGGATTGGCCCCATGAGTTGTTCCCTTGAGGTCAAATTCCCCTGAGCCAGTCAGAATGCACCAAGAGTGCAAACGGCAGAGAATCTGGGCCTGGGCCAAGTCTTGGTATGGCCATGCAATCCCTGAGTGTGGTTTGGGGTGTTTGTAATGAGAAGAAAGGGAGAGTGAATGAAAACTCTCTCACCTATATAATTCCTGGGGGAAAAGTGGAGACTAGACACCCTTAGAAATTGTATTATTGATATATTCTGAGGAGCAAATGCAGGGCATGGGGAGGTTTCTGTGGTGCTATGTTAAGTTCACACAAAGCACAGCTGGCTGATCCCCAAGAGTAAACACAGAGTTTACCCTGGCCCAGTCCCCTCTTCTCTCAGTAGAACCAGGGAGAAACAGCTACATGAACCTTCAGCATTCTTGCTCTGCATCCTCTGCCAGAGCACAGCAGGTTGAAGTGAGAGACACAGCAAATAAGACTGTAGCTTTCTCCTGTTGACACAACAGGGGGACTTTTACTCTTTTTCTGGGGTTCAGGAGTAACAGGGCAAGGATAATTCTAGTTGACTAGGTTCTTCCCAGCCTATTCCTCATGTTGTTGTTCAGTCCCTAAGTCATGTCTGACTCTTTGCGACCTCATGTACTACAGCATGCCAGGCTTCCTTGTACTTCACTATCTTGTACAGTTTGCTCAAATTTATGAGTTTGAGCATTCCTCAAACTCGTCCATTGAGTTGGTGATGCCAACCAAACATTTCATTCTCTGTTACCCCTTTCTCCTCTTGCTCTCAATCTTTCCCAGGATCAGGGACTTTTCCAGTGAATCAGCTCTTCACATCAGGTGGTCAAAGTGTTGGAGCTTAAGCATCAGTCCTTCCAATGCATATTCAAAGCTGATTTTCTTTAGGATTGACTGCTTTGATCCCCTTGCTGTCCAACAGACTCTCGAGAGTCTTCTCCAGCACCAAAATTCGAAAGCATCAGTGCTCAGCCTTCCTTATGGTCCAACTCTCATATCCATACATGACTACTGGAAAAACCATAGCTTTCACTATATGGACATTTGTTGGCAAAGTGTTGTCTCTGCTTTTAAATACCCTGTCTAGGTTTGTCATAGCCTTTCTTGCAAGGAACAAGTGTCTTTAATATCATGGCTGCAGTCAAAGTCTGCAGTAATTTTGGAGCCCAAGAAAATAAAATCTACCACTGTTTCCAATTTTTCCCCATCTATTTGCCACGAAGTGCAAGATGGGACCAGATGCCATGATCTTAGTATATTGATGGTTGAGTTTTAAGCCAGCTTTCACTCTCCTCTTTCACCCTAATCAAGAGGCTTTTAAATTGTTTTAGTTCATGCTTTCTACAATTAGACTGGTATCTTCTGCATATCTGAGGTTGCTGATATTTCTTCTGGCAATTTTGATTCCAGCTCGTGATACATCCAGCCTGGCATTAAATACGTGGTGTACTCTGCATATAAGTTAAATAAGCAGGGTGACAATCCTTTCTGAATTTTGAAGAAGTCCATTGTTCCATGTCTGGTTCTAATCGTTGCTTCTTGACCTGCATACAGGTTTCTTTCTTTCATTTATTTATTTATTTTAATTGGAGGCTAATTACTTTACAATATTGTATTGGTTTTACCATACATTGACATGATGTACAATAATCAGGACAGAGAAGCAACTTAGATGTCTGTCAATAGACAAATGGATAAAGAAGATGTGGTACTTATATGCAATAAAATATTACTCAGCCATAAAAAGGAATGAAACTAAGTCAGTGGAACTGAAGTGGACAAACCTAGAATGTGTTATACAAAGTGAAGTAAATCAGAAAGAGAAAAACAAATTTTGCATATTAACACATATGTATGGGATCTAGAAAAATGGTACTGCTGAATCTATTTGCAGGGCAGGAATAGTGACCCAGATATAAAGAATGGACTTGTGGACGCAGAGAGGGAATGAGAAGGTGGGATGAATTGAGAGGGCAGCATTGAAATATAATGCATTACTGAATGTAAAATAGATAGCTAGTGGGAGGTTGCTGTGTCATACAAGGAACTCAGCCTGGTGCTCTGTGATGACCTAGAGGGTTGGAGTAGAGGTGGTGTGAGGAAGCTCAAGAGGGAGGGTTGGGGAGAGAGCAAATTAGTCAAGATGGCAGGTTCAGGCTCTCTTGCTCCACGTTTTGTAAATACTGACTGTGTAACAGTTGAGATTATTTAGACCACTATGTATGTGCGTCATGAGGTACCAGCTTAGTCAGGACTAGTTTGTGCTGTCCGCATGTATGACCTCCACCTTAAACACAGCAGCGTTACTGCTGGGTCACAGCTGTGTCTGATGGGTCCGCCATGAGGGAGAGCATATAGCACGTTACTGCTACGGCTGCTGCGTCCGCCAGCAGAGAGGTTGTGTGTGGTTATGCTGTGTTACGTTATGTCTGCTGCTATAGTTGGCTGCAAGGAGATCCAACCAGTCCATTCTGAAGGAGGTCAACCCTGGGATTTCTTTGGAAGGAATGATGCTAAAGCTGAAACTACAGTACTTTGGCCACCTCATGCGAAGAGTTGTCTCATTGGAAAAGACTCTGATGCTGGGAGGGATTGGGGGCAGGAGGAGAAGGGGACGACAGAGGATGAGATGGCTGGATGGCATCACTGACTTGATGGACATGATTCTGAGTGAACTCCAGGAGTTGGTGATGGACAGGGAGGCCTGGCGTGCTGCGATTTCATGGGGTCGAAAGAGTCAGACACGACTGAGCGACTGAACTGAACTGATGGCTGGCTGCGTCAAACAAAAGAGAATAAAAGTATCTGCAGTTCCTGTGGCTCCTTGAGTCTCCTTCCAGCTTCCTGCCTACCCCGGGTTCAGCAGACAGTGCGAACAGTGAGGCAGTTGATGTTGTGAACAGGATGAAGAGCAATACAGAGGATATATCACTTATGACTGATTCACGTTGTTGTATGACAGAAACTAAACAATGTAAAGTAAGTATCCTCTAATTAAAATTAAAAAAAAAATAGATGAAGTTAATTCATTTCCACATAGGACAGCGTTATTAGTATTTCTTTAAAAAAAACGTGAAATCACTTTTTTAATGACTATAGTTTGTGTTCTGCTTTTTCCTGTAATCAATGAGCTAGGAATATATTTCGGAGGCATCTGTTTAGAATTATCTGTTAATGAGGTACTGTTTTTTATTTATGTTCTGCTGTAAACAAATTTAATCATATTAAGACTCTTTTTTCTTGGGAGAAAACACAGGGGGGACACTTCTGTTTCTAGTTCAGAGCAGGCGCTTCCACTTATTTTATTCTAGGGTCAAACAGTGCAGAAAGCACCAGGTCTCACCTAAAGGGACATGCAGACATTTAAAAATTATAGTGGATCTGTCTGGAAATGGTAGGAGAAAATCAAGAAGAAATGTGAAATGAGGAAGAGAGAGTTTGGTTTTGTTATAGAATGAAAAGAGATAAGAAAAGGAAGCTTGGACTTTCACTGGGGTGGTAGAGGCCACTTGACCTGGAAAATTTGAAAGCCAAGGAGAGGAAAGTTTAGGGGAGCTTAGATGTGGAATTACTAGGCCCCACTGCCGGGCACTCAGGTTTTGCCAGAAACCTGAGGCTAACAAATGCTTGCTGGTTATGATCTGTTCAACAGACCATTTATTTGTCTATTGACAAAGCAACCAGATATGATGTGATCTGTTCAGAGGTAACATTTCACCATTGGAATTTAAAATCATCCATGATACATGTTTATTTGAAGATAATTGGAAAATGTAGATAATAAAAATGAAATAAATTTATTCATTATGTTTCTTTACTTAAAGAATGTGAAACTATTTTTTTAAATAAAAATGGCATGATACATTCTTACTACTGGTATCTTGGCTTTCCCCATATGAATCATCTATAAATAAATATATTTTCAGTAGCGTAGCTTTTGGGGAGTGCATTGACAATTTGGTGATGTCTCTCCTTATCTTCAGTTCTATCCTCAGCTAATGAAATTAAGACATTTTCTTGATAGAGGAAGCAGGCTTGCATCCGCTTCATGCCTCTGGTCAGTCACTGCCTTTTGATGTGCCTTCTGCTACTGCTGCTAAGTCACTTCAGTCGTGTCCGACTCTGTGTGACCCCATAGACGGCAGCCCACCAGGCTCCCCCATCCCTGGGATTCTCCAGGCAAGAATACTGGAGTGGGTTGCCATTTCCTTCTCCAATGCATGAAAGAGAAAAGTGAAAGTGAAGTCGCTCAGTCTGTCCGACTGTTAGCGACCCCATAGACTGCAGCCCACCAGGCTACTCCGTCCATTGGATTTTCCAGGCAAGAGTACTGGGGTGGGGTGCCATTGCCTTCCCCGGATGTGCTTTCAGAATCTAGTAAAAAGCGTTGGTTCCACTTAGAGAAAAGAATAGGACTACCTAAAGGGGGCATGTGGAAGCTAGAAAGAGAGAAAGAGAGAGGGAAAGATAGAAAGAATGAAAGAGAAAGAAGGAAAGAGAGAAAGAGGGAGAAGAAGAAAGAAAGATTGAGAGAAAGAATGAGAGGAAAACAGCTGTAACTGTAGGGAATTACAGAATATCAGAAAGAATTGAATACTTGACAGGGGAGTGAGGAGTAGATCTTGCTGCATTAGGAAAGAGAAATAAAAAGGGAGTAGAGGGTTTCTGTTTAGTGGTGAAGGTTACTGAAGCCATGGTAGTTTTTTTTTTTTTAATTTTTATTTTTACTTTATTTTACTTTACAGTACTGTATTGGTTTTGGCATACATTGACATGAATCCGTCATGGGTGTACATGAACTCCCAAACATGAATCCCCCCCCCGCCACCTCCCACCACACATCATCCCTCCGGATCATCCCCATACACCAGCCCCAAACATCCTGCATCGAACATAGACTGGCGATTCGTTTCTTACATGATAGTATACATATTTATTTCAATGCTATTCTCCCAAATCATCCCACCCTTTCCCTCTCCCTCTCTCTCAGAGTCCAAAAGTCCACTCTACACATCTGTGTCTCTTTTGCTGTCTTGCATACAGGGTC
>SJYX01023526.1:108312-129001 GCA_006410675.1 Oreotragus oreotragus | reverse complement strand
TCTAGTCAAGGCTATGGTTTTTCCTGTGGTCATGTATGGATGTGAGAGTTGGACTGTGAAGAAGGCTGAGCACCAAGAATTGATGCTTTTAAACTGTGGTGCTGGAGAAGACTCTTGAGAGTCCCTTGGACTACAAGGAGATCCAACCAGTCCATTCTGAAGGAGATCAACCCTGGGATTTCTTTGGAAGGAATGATGCTAAAGCTGAAATTCCAGTACTTTGGCCACCTCATGCGAAGAGTTGACTCATTGGAAAAGACTCTGATGCTGGGAGGGATTGGGGGCAGAAGGAGAAGGGGACGACCGAGGATGAGATGGCTGGATGGCATCATGGACTCGATGGACGTGAGTCTGAGTGAACTCCGGGAGATGGTGATGAACAGGGAGGCCTGGTGTGCTGCGATTCGTGGGATCGTAAAGAGTCAGACACGACTGAGTGAGTGAACTAACTGAACTGGGACTGTAGCCCACTAGATTCTTCTGTCCATGGAGTTTTCCAGGCAAGAGTACTAGAATGGGTTGCCATTTCCTTCTCCAAGGGTTATTACTGATCCAGGGTTTGAACCAGGTCTCCTGCATTGCAGGCAGATTCTTTACCATCTGAGCCACCAGGGAAGCTCTTTAATCATGACCGTGTACCTTGACAACAAAACCTTTCATGATATAGAATGATTACATCAATAAGTCTCTTAGTACATAATAGCTGCTCAAACCTGACAACTCCCTCTCTTCAGCTTGTACTCACATGTGAAATAAATAGGATGGGCTTATTTCACAACAAAATATAGTACTAACAAAATCATTATTCTCTATGTTGTTCATTTGTGATAACACTATACCTTATTTTTTTTCCAAAACTGGAATCACATTGTGAATTTTATTTTTTAGCCTTTTTCCTCTCCAAATATGCTTTTTAAGTTGTACAGTGGCTCATTTTTCTATTTGACCTGAAACATAATAATTAAAAAGAAGGTCCCAGCTGCCATTTTACCTTCAGCTGCCCTGGTTTCTTAACTTCCTGTCTTGAGTGTTCAATTCTTCCTTCAATTGAAATACTCCAGGGCCCTTTCAATAAATTGTCCCACTACTTGAGCTGAGGAATACTTTGGTATTTGATTACAAGGAAAACTTTAACAATGTGCACAAAGGATTATGGGAAAGATAAAGGGAAATGGACAAAGATACTCAGAGTTAATAAAGGTGTTGCTCTCTAGGGAGCAAGTTGAAGTTAAAAATAAGACAAAATGAAAAAAAAACGCCTCATCTGAGACTGCATGAAAGAGAGAAACTTACTGAGAAATGGGACATTATTAAAAACAGAATTAGATCTTGCTGAAGCAAGAAAAGATATTAGAAATTGAGGAGCCTGCAAGTTCATAAACTTAATAAATGATATCCAGAACTTTAAAAAATAGCTTAAGAAATAAAAACAGCAAGATTTTAGGGGGAAGTATGTGGTCTAGGCCTCTCTATGGATGTTAGTGTGGGGAGAACCAAACAGTAGTAATCCTAGCTTAGAGACTCTCTGAGGATTCTCCAGCTGGCAAAATCTCCAGTGAGACAATAGTGACTGGACGCAATGCCAAGGAAGAAGTGGGCCATCAGCCAGTATAGCAAGAAAGAAAATGAGAACAAGAATTGTTTCTTCAAAGAAATTAAAAAACTTTTCTGTATATTATAACTATTCTGAAATAAATAGAGCAGGAGGCTCTGTTTTCTTTAAGATAAAATATACTTTTTTCTTTTTTTTGAAGTACAGACTAATCTTTTAATTCATATACTTAGTGCTAATCTGGGCAATAGCAAAATCAGAAGCCTGCATATGAAACAGCTTTTTTTTTTTTTTTTAATACAACCAAGACATTTTAAAATACAGGAATAAAACAAATGTAAAACTAGGAATCATGGATATCCTTAGAAGCTGGATCTTGAACATAATTTTAAATTGTTTCCTGTTTAATGTCTTTCATTACTTTCTTTATCCTAATTTTTGCTTTTTTGGCCAGTCTATTGCTAAATTACAAAGAGATTTTCTAAGAGATTTCAGCTGTTTTTTCCTCTTACCTTATACACTTTGGAGAGATTTATTCCTGTGTTTTAAAATAACTGAATATTCTGAGGTTTCTTTCAAGTATATATTAAGTTTTTCTTTTTTAAAAATTAATTGACTTGTTTTAATTGGAGCATAATTACTTTACAATATTGTGGTGATTTTTGCCATATGTCAACATGACTCAGCCATGGGTGCATATGTGTCTCTCCATCCTGAACCCCCTTCCCACTTCCCTCTCCACCCCATCTTTGTGTTATCCCAGAGCACCAGCTTTGAGTGCCCTTCTCCTAAAGAAAAACAAAAAAAATTCCAGGAGGAAAAGAGACTATATGTGGATTTTTAAAAAATTGAGTATACAAGCTGGGAGCATTATTTATCCCTCAAGTAATACAGCATTACGTTGCCCTCAAATTCGAGTCATGTATGGCTACCCATGATTGGCCTGTGTCTTATTCTATCAAGTTTCAAGCTTGCTATTGTATTTATTGCCAATCAGTGTTCAGAGTTTACTAGGGCACTAATGGATCAGTGATCTCATTTCCCCAAATTCCTTAGCCATTGTTGTGTATGCTTTTAGAAATAGGTATCCATCTTTCCTAGAGAAAGACACACTCATTGACAATAAGAAGTCATTGAGAAGCTAAAGCAGATTTCTGTCAGTCTGATTTTCAGAAGCAATTACTATTATTGGGCTCAATTCCACTGGTAGTATAGAGAGGTACATTAGTCTGGGAATAGCTGTTGGATAGTTACATGTTTAGGAAGTTAGCATTTACTTCTGTTTTTCCTCTAAGATGTAGTATGGACAATAACACGAGTAAACTGATGACAATAAAGTGAGGAATCTGATGCTTTCTTTGATCACATTAACTTTGAAATAGAGGGAAGAAAGGAAAATCTTCACTGGGACCTCTCTGAAAACCCATGCTATGGAAAATGAATAGGAAGTCAAAAAGGAATCAGGGTAGGAGAACTACTCTAAGGATGGAGAAAAGGTAATTTGTTTTATTTTTCCAGATATGGTTCCCAGGTAAATATAAGAAAAAGGACAAAGAATTTTAATTCCCACGAACAATATTATTTTTAGCTTATTTAAGTTACAGCAGAAATTGACTACACTTATAAATGTTCTTTGGTATGGTTTTGTGAATTTTATTTTATTTTGTAGTTTATGTTGTGTTCAGAAAGTTCCAGCTCTGTCTTAGCTGAAGTAAAAGAAAAATATCACTTTTCATTCTTTCAAGGTTTATGATTTTAAAGCATGCAAATTAAATTTGCCAAGGACCTCGCTTAGGAATCAAAGTCAAAAGCTCAGAGACTGTTCAGTACAAGAACAGATTTTGAGGCAAGAAGCAAAATGGAAACTGAGTTAGAAAAAAACTAATTACCCTCAGAACAGGATTGAGATGCCAGAACTCTTTTTTTTACCAGGTGGTAGAGTCCAGTTGACTCTGTTCCATTGTATATCAGGGATGTGCATGAGGTTGCTTCTGAGGATCATCTCTGGGAAGAGGTAGCATTATCTCTATATATTTACATCTCTGTTCTTGTTTAGCTCCTGAGGTTTTATGAGGAGATCAACTCCATCCCCAGCACAGTTCATTATTAGAATGTTTGGCTCTATATGCAATTGGCATCAAGAAATAACTCTCCCTCAAGTGCTGGTCAAGCTGCATGACCTTAAACCCACAGCTGCCACATAGCTATACTCTGAGGAGTACTGGACGGGTACGCGGCTGTGCTTACATTCATTTATGCAGAAACCTAACTCTCCATGGTTTGTGTTTCCATCAAAAAACAGAATCTCAGATTGTATTATTGGTTTTCTGTAGAACTGCTTTTACTGAATTATGCCTTCCTGAGGGGCTGACTGGGTAGTGTCTAGGTTGACATAATTGGATCAGATATGTTCTTTCTGAATAAATGCAAGTAACTTGTTAGCTTGATTGGTTCAGGCTTTTGGCCTCATTTTTTCTTTCTTTCTTCTTCTTCTTTTTTTTTTTTTTTTTCCGTGTGTGGCAAGGAAAACTGAACTAAGCTATTTGTGACTGAAGAACACTGAGTTGGCATTTTTAAAAAACTGATGAACCATTGAGCTTTCTCCAAGTAATTACACTTTTCTTTAGTTTGCGGTCCAGACTGTTCATTCTGGTCCTCAGATAGGCTATATTTCTCTCTTCAGCAATCTCTCCTCCCTGAGCAAAGAAGGCTACTATGAAATGGTTTCAAAACTTGGAAACAAGGCAAAAGGATGATTGCATGTCATTTCAAAATCATTTTAGAGCATTCCCTAATAGGTTTAACAAAGGCTTATCTAATTTAGAGGAAAATCCTTTGATTTACTATTTATTGTTGATTAGGGCCAGAACTTTGTATAGTTAGATGACTGATAATTTACAAATGATTTTTGCCAGTAGAAACTAATTTAACCTAGAGATTATGGTTTTATTGTGTTACAAATATTAAAAATCTAATTTTATCTGATTTGTTTCATCACTGCTTTCCTGACTATATAAACCCTGTTCTGAAAATGCTCTTTGAGTCAGGCTTACCATCCTGCTGGTTCCATTACTGAGTTAAACAAATCTTTGGCACATGGTCACCATATATTTGACTGGAGTTGTATTTTGAGCACTTTGAAAATGGCACTTCGACAGAGCCTTTCCCTATCTGCTCCATGAAGGCCTATATTACACAATTTCCGACTTTGTTTTTCTTTTGTCTCTTTTCTCAAGGGCTCTCTGTTCTTGCATGCGTGTGAATCAGCTTGCTTCTGATGATTGTTATAAAAGGCAGAATAGCATCATGACCAGACTATTGGTTTTAGAGTCAGATAAATCTTAGTGGAGTTGTAGCTTCCTGACATAAACCTTTGCAACCTTGTATAGAGCCCTTAACTTCTCTAGTCATATCTTTCACTAAGATAGAATAAAGCACATATGTTGCAATCATTACATTTCTCAGTTTATTCATTTGTAAAGTGGAGAAGTCAAATTGGTTAATCTTCAAAGTCCTCTTCTGTTCAAATATTCTATGATTCCAACATTTAACAGCTTTGTATTCCCATTTAACTTTTAAAAGTCAGTAGTTTAAGCGTGTAATTTAATACTCAGTTCAGTTCAGTTGCTCAGTCGTGTCCTACTCTTGTGACCCCACGAACTGCAGCATGCCAGGCCTCCCTGTCCATCACCAACTCACGGAGTTTATCCAAACTCAATCCATTGAGTCAGTGATGCCATCCAATCATCTCATCCTCTGTCATCCCCTTCTCCTTCTGCCTACAATCTTTCCCAGCATCAGGGCCTTTTCAAATGAGCCATCTCTTTGCATCAGGTGGCCAAAGTACTAGAGTTTCATCTTCAGCATCAGTCCTTCCAATGAACACCCAGGACTGATCTCCTTTAGGANTTTCAAGGTTTATGATTTTAAAGCATGCAAATTAAATTTGCCAAGGACCTCGCTTAGGAATCAAAGTCAAAAGCTCAGAGACTGTTCAGTACAAGAACAGATTTTGAGGCAAGAAGCAAAATGGAAACTGAGTTAGAAAAAAACTAATTACCCTCAGAACAGGATTGAGATGCCAGAACTCTTTTTTTTACCAGGTGGTAGAGTCCAGTTGACTCTGTTCCATTGTATATCAGGGATGTGCATGAGGTTGCTTCTGAGGATCATCTCTGGGAAGAGGTAGCATTATCTCTATATATTTACATCTCTGTTCTTGTTTAGCTCCTGAGGTTTTATGAGGAGATCAACTCCATCCCCAGCACAGTTCATTATTAGAATGTTTGGCTCTATATGCAATTGGCATCAAGAAATAACTCTCCCTCAAGTGCTGGTCAAGCTGCATGACCTTAAACCCACAGCTGCCACATAGCTATACTCTGAGGAGTACTGGACGGGTACGCGGCTGTGCTTACATTCATTTATGCAGAAACCTAACTCTCCATGGTTTGTGTTTCCATCAAAAAACAGAATCTCAGATTGTATTATTGGTTTTCTGTAGAACTGCTTTTACTGAATTATGCCTTCCTGAGGGGCTGACTGGGTAGTGTCTAGGTTGACATAATTGGATCAGATATGTTCTTTCTGAATAAATGCAAGTAACTTGTTAGCTTGATTGGTTCAGGCTTTTGGCCTCATTTTTTCTTTCTTTCTTCTTCTTTTTTTTTTTTTTTTTCCGTGTGTGGCAAGGAAAACTGAACTAAGCTATTTGTGACTGAAGAACACTGAGTTGGCATTTTAAAAAAACTGATGAACCATTGAGCTTTCTCCAAGTAATTACACTTTTCTTTAGTTTGCGGTCCAGACTGTTCATTCTGGTCCACAGATAGGCTATATTTCTCTCTTCAGCAATCTCTCCTCCCTGAGCAAAGAAGGCTACTATGAAATGGTTTCAAAACTTGGAAACAAGGCAAAAGGATGATTGCATGTCATTTCAAAATCATTTTAGAGCATTCCCTAATAGGTTTAACAAAGGCTTATCTAATTTAGAGGAAAATCCTTTGATTTACTATTTATTGTTGATTAGGGCCAGAACTTTGTATAGTTAGATGACTGATAATTTACAAATGATTTTTGCCAGTAGAAACTAATTTAACCTAGAGATTATGGTTTTATTGTGTTACAAATATTAAAAATCTAATTTTATCTGATTTGTTTCATCACTGCTTTCCTGACTATATAAACCCTGTTCTGAAAATGCTCTTTGAGTCAGGCTTACCATCCTGCTGGTTCCATTACTGAGTTAAACAAATCTTTGGCACATGGTCACCATATATTTGACTGGAGTTGTATTTTGAGCACTTTGAAAATGGCACTTCGACAGAGCCTTTCCCTATCTGCTCCATGAAGGCCTATATTACACAATTTCCGACTTTGTTTTTCTTTTGTCTCTTTTCTCAAGGGCTCTCTGTTCTTGCATGCGTGTGAATCAGCTTGCTTCTGATGATTGTTATAAAAGGCAGAATAGCATCATGACCAGACTATTGGTTTTAGAGTCAGATAAATCTTAGTGGAGTTGTAGCTTCCTGACATAAACCTTTGCAACCTTGTATAGAGCCCTTAACTTCTCTAGTCATATCTTTCACTAAGATAGAATAAAGCACATATGTTGCAATCATTACATTTCTCAGTTTATTCATTTGTAAAGTGGAGAAGTCAAATTGGTTAATCTTCAAAGTCCTCTTCTGTTCAAATATTCTATGATTCCAACATTTAACAGCTTTGTATTCCCATTTAACTTTTAAAAGTCAGTAGTTTAAGCGTGTAATTTAATACTCAGTTCAGTTCAGTTGCTCAGTCGTGTCCTACTCTTGTGACCCCACGAACTGCAGCATGCCAGGCCTCCCTGTCCATCACCAACTCACGGAGTTTATCCAAACTCAATCCATTGAGTCAGTGATGCCATCCAATCATCTCATCCTCTGTCATCCCCTTCTCCTTCTGCCTACAATCTTTCCCAGCATCAGGGCCTTTTCAAATGAGCCATCTCTTTGCATCAGGTGGCCAAAGTACTAGAGTTTCATCTTCAGCATCAGTCCTTCCAATGAACACCCAGGACTGATCTCCTTTAGGATGGACTGGTTGGATCTCCTTGCAGTCCAAGGGACTCTCATGAATCTTCTCCAACAGTGCAGTTCAAAAGCATCAATTCTTCAGCACTCTCACATCCATACAAGACTACTAGAAAAACCATAGCCTCGACTGATGGACCTTTGTTGACAAAGTAATGTCTTTGCTTTTTAATATGCTGTCTAGGTTGGTCATAACTTTCCTTCCAAGGAGTAAGCTACTTTTAATTTCATGGCTGCAATCACCATCTGCAGTGATTTTGGAGCCCCGCCCCCCCCGCCAAATAAAGTCAGCCATTGTTTCCCCAATTATAGAACAACAACTGTAGGTTGAGCAGTTCAGTTGAGTTCAGTTCAGTCGTTCAGTCATGTCCAACAATTTTGACCCCGTGGACTGCAGCATGCCAGGCTTCCCTGACCATCACCAACTCCCAGAGCTTACTCAGACTCATGTCCATTGAGTCAGTGATGTCATCCAACCATCTCATCCTCTGTCTACCCTTACTCCTCCTGCCTTTACCTTTTCCAGCATCAGGGTCTTTTCAAATGACTCAGTTCTTTGCATCAGGTGGCCAAAGTTTTGGAGTTTCAGCTTCAGCATCAGTTCTTCCAATGAATACTCAGAACTGATTTCCTTTAGGGTGGACTTCTTGGATCTCCTTGCAGTCCAAGGGACTCTCAAGAGTATTCTCCAACACCATAGTTCAAAAGCATCAATTCTGCAGTGCTCAGCTTACTTTATAGTCCAACTCTCACATCCGTACATGACTACTGGAAACATCATAGCTTTGACTAGATAGACTTTTGTTGGTGAAATTATGTCTCTGCTTTTTAATATGATGTTTAGGTTGGTCATAGCTTTTCGTCCAAGGAGCAAGGGTCTTTTAATTTCATGGCTTCAGTCACCATCTGCAGTGATTTGGAGCCCCCCAAAATGAAGTCTGTCACTGTTTCCATTGTTTCCCATCTATTTGGCATGAAGTGATGGGACTAGATGCCATGATATTCATTTTCTGAATGTTGAGTTTTAAGCCAGCTTTTTTACTCTCCTCTTTTACTTTTATCAAGAGGCTCTTTAGTTCTTCTCCACTTTCTACCAGAGGAGTGGTATCATCTGTGTATCTGAGGTTATTGATATTTTCTCCCAGCAATCTTGATTACAGCTTGTGCTTCATCTAGCCCAGCATTTTGTATAATGTACCCCATGCATAAGTTAAATAATTAGGGTGACAACATACAGCTTTGACGTATTCCTTTCCTGATTTGGAACCAGTCGGTTGTTCCATGTCCAGTTCTAATTGTTGCTTCTTGACCTGCATAGAGATTTCTTAGGAGGCAAGTCGGGTGATGTGGTATCCCATTTCTTTAATAATTTTCCACAGTTTATGGTGATCCATGCAGTCAAAGGATTTGGCATAGTCAATAAAGCAGAAGTAGATTTTTTTTGGAACTCTCTTGCTTTTTTGATGATCCAACAGATGTTAGAAATTTGATCTTTGGTTCCTCTTCCTTTTCTAAATCCAGCTTGAACATCTGGAAGTTCACGGTTTATGTACTGCTGAAGCCTGGTGGGAAGAATTTTGAGCATTACGTTGTAGCACGTGAAATGAGTGCAATTTTGTGGTAGTTGAAACATTCTTTGGCATTGCCTTTCTTTGGGATTGGAATGAAAACTGACCTTTTCCAGGTCTGTGGCCACTGCTGAGTTTTCCAAATTTGCTGGCATATTGAGTGTAGCACTTTGACAGCATCATCTTTTAGGATTTGAAATAGCTCAACTGGAATTCCATCACCTCTACTAACTTTGTTCATGGTGATGCTTCCTAAGGCCCACTTGAGTTTGCATTCTAGGATGTCTGGCTGTAGGTGAGTGATCACATCATCTTGGTTATCTGGCTCATGAATCTTTTTTGTCTAGTTCTTCTGTGTATTCTTACCGTCTCTTCTTAATATCTTCTGCTTCTGTTAGGTCCATACAATTTCTGTCCTTTATTATGCCCATCTTTGAATGAAATGTTCCCTTGTATCTCTAATTTTCTAAAAGAGGTCTCTAGTCTATCACTTCTATTGTTTTCCTCTATTTCTTTGCAATGATCACTGAGGAAGGCTTTCTTATAGCTCCTTACTGTTCTTTGGAATTCTGTGTTCAAATGGGTATATCTTTCTTTTTCTCCTTTGTCTTTAGCTTCTCTTCTTTCCTCAGCTATTTTTAAGGCCTTCTCAGACAACCATGTTGCCTTTTTGTTATTTCTTTTTGTTGGGGATGATCTTGATTGCTGCCTCCTGTACAATGTCAGAAGCGTCCATCCATAGTTCTTCAGGCACTGTGCCTATCAGATCTAATCCCTTGAATCTATTTGTCACTTCCACTGTATATTGTAAGTGATTTAATTTAGGTCATACGTGAATGGTCTAGTGAGTTTCCCTACTTTCTTCAATTTAAGTCTGAATTTGCCAATAAAGAATTCATGATCTGAGCCACAGTCAGCTCCTGGTCTTGTTTTTGTTGACTGAATAGAGCTTCTCCTTTGGCTGCAAAGAATGTAATCAATCAGATTTCAGCGTTGACCACCTGGTGATGTCCATGTGTAGAGTCTTCTCTTATGTGGTTGGAGGAGGGTGTTTGCTATGACCAGTGTATTCTCTTGACAAAACTCTATTAGTCTTTGCCCTGCTTCATTCCACATTCCAAGGCCAAATTTGCCTGTTACTCAAGGTGTTTCTTGACTTCTTACTTTTGCATTCCAGTCCCCTATGATGAAAAGGACATCTTTTTTGGGTGTTAGTTCTAAAAGGTCTTGTAGGTCTTCAAAGAACCATTCAACTTCAGCTTCTTCAGCATTACTGGTCAGGGTATAGACTTGGGTTACTGTGATATTGAGTGACTTGCCTTGGAACTGAGCAGAGATCATTCTGTCGTTTTGGGGATTGCATCCAAGTACTACATTTAGGACTCTTGTTGACCATGAGGCCTACTCCATTTCTTCTAAGGGATTCTTGCCCCCGGTAGTAGACATAATGGTCATACGTGTTAAATTCACCCATTCCAGTCCATTTTAGTTCACTGATTCCTAAAATGTTGATGTTCACTCTTACCATCTCCTGTTTGAGCACTTCCAATTTGCCTTTTTCATGGACCTTAATTCCTGGTTCATATGCAATATTGTTCTTTACATGATTAGTATTTATTTTCATCACCAGTCATATCCGCAATTGGGTGTTGATTTTGCTTTGGCTATATCTCTTCAACTTTCTGAATTTATTTCTCCACTGATCTCCAGTAGCATATTGGGCACATACTGACCTGTGGAGTTCATCTTTCAGTTTCCTATCTTTTTGCTTTTTCATATTATTCATGGGGTCCTCAATTTAAGGATACTGAAGTGGTTTGCCATTGCCTTCTCCAGTGGACCTTGTCTTGTAGAACTTTCCACCATGACCCGTATGTCTTGGGTGGCCCACCATGGCATGGCTATTAGTTTCATGGAGTTAGACAAGGTTGTGGTCCATGTGATCAGTTTGTTTTGTTTTCTGTGAATGTGGTTTTCATTCTGTCTGTCCTCTGATGGAGAAGGATATGAAAGGCTTATGGAAGCTTCCTGATGGGAGAGAGTGACTGAGGGGGAAAATGGGTCTTATTCTGATGGGCAGGGCCTTGCTCAGTAAATCTTTAATCCAATTTTCTGTTGATGTGCAGGGCTATATCCCCTCCCTGTTGTTTGACTTGGGGCCAAACTAAGGTGGAGGTAATGAAGGTAAATGCAACCTCCTTTAAAAGTGTCCACTGCTGACCCATGCCTCCACTAGAGACTCCTGGACACTCATGGGCAAGTCTGGGTCAGTCTCTTGGAGGGTCACTGCTCCTTTCTCCTGGGTCCTGGTGCACGCAAAGTTTTGTGTGTATGTTTCCCAGAGTCTGTTTCCTTGGTATTGTGTGACTTTTGGCGGCTCTGTGGTGGTGTTAATGGCAACCTCCTCCAAGAGGGCTTATGCCACACGCAGGTCTGCTGCATCAAGAGCCCCTGCCCCTGTGGGAGGCCACTGCTGACCCATACCTCTGCAGGAGACACTCAAACACAGTTCTGGCTCGGTCTTTGTGGCATCTCTGGTGCACACAAGCTTTGTTCGAGCCCTCTGAGCGTCAGTGATGGGTATGGGGTTTGATTCTAAATGTGATTTCGTCCCTCCTGCCATCTTGTTGGTGCTTCTCCTTTGCCCTTGGACATGGAGATCCAACATTCCCTTTTGATGGCTCTTCAGCAGCAAATTGTAATTTTGGAGTTCTAGTAGGAGAAGCTGAGTGCATATCTTTCTACTCTGCCATCTTGTAGACATCTGCAAGGTTGAGCAGGGAAATTCAAATATTCTCCACAAAGCAGGCTCATAAATTCCCAGAATGCCAACGCACCATGCATTCTAGGTCACTTTCAGTACCACTCATCAAAGTATCAGTTGCTTCATTATAGTGTAAACCTAAGTATCTAACAATTCAGGGATCTGACATCTAACTTTAAAATAAAGATAGCTTATAGGTGAAAAAATTGTTACAATTTGTGCTAAAGTCCACTGGGAAAAAATTATAAGAGGAAGCTAGTTTATTCCTGGGGCTCTGATACTATCTTCAAGGACAGACCTTGGCAGATGGTGTTGTTTCAGGGAATTAGGTGCAAAAATGAGACTCTAACAAGAAATAATATTTCTCTATTTCTTTGGACTAATGAAACTAATTTTAATATTCCTTATATAAAATTCTAAAAATAAGGGATACTTCACCATGTTTTTGAGCTTAAAAATCTTTGTCTATTTTATTTTTTTTCACTAACACTGAAATATATGTTAAGAATGTTCTTTTATAGTATGGGCATGGTGTTATCCTGCTAATATTTCTGACCTCAGTTAACCTGTTTTCACTTTCTAAAGGAAGCATATTACACTACCATTTGTAAAATAGATAGCCAGTGGAAACTGACTGCATGATTAATGGAACTCAAACCAAGGCTCTGTAACAACCTAGAGGAATGGGGAAATGTAAGATGTGGGAGGGACAAGACATATCTTTGACTAATTCATGTTGATGTATGGCAGCAACCAAAGTAATATTGTAAAACAATTATCATTCAATTAAAAATAAATTAAAAAGCACACACAAAAGTTTGCATTGCAGAATAGTAATTATGATAATAACTTAATTCTTTCCAAACACAAATATTTTACCATAAGAGCTGATGACTTCCTGCATGTGAAACTTATATGGATTTTCATATCTTCTAATTTGCCTTTACTAGACTGAAGTTTGAATCTCATGTAACAAAGGGATATTTGTGAAACAAGTCTGAGGCCCTACTCACAATTAAGGGGAGAGGGTCAACACAAAGGCATGAATCTCAGAGGCAAGGATTACTAGGGGCCATTTAAGAGTTGACTCACCACAATTCACAAACAAAAAGTCACAAAGCCATACCTATGATTTACTTACAGAGATGTAATATTTTCCAATGAAATCATTCTGTGTCTAAAATTTAAGAGAGTATCTTCAACTTAACTGGACATGCAGTTCAGCAGCTGTCCTAAGACTCTCTCTTCTCTTTGCCACATTTAATTATTTGCTTAGCTATAAATATATTGGAGAAAGGTATTTTTCATTCCAAAATTCCATCTGGAGACATAAAGAGAAAAGCTCCCCTTTTGTAGTAGCAGTAGAAAAGCTACATTGAATAGCTACATTAACCCCCATTTATTAGACTCAACTCATAAGTCCCCAGCTTGTGCTAATGAAATACTCCTTTTAGATTTGTTCTACCATGCATTTCTACCCTCTCAAAGATAAATGAAAAATTCTATATTACTGTTTTTGTTTTTAAAAGCCGTCTTTGGGATTTTACATTTCATGAAGTTCTCATGAATATGGTTGAGCTGGCTCATATAAATGTGTATTTGAATTGGTATAAATGGTATTTGAATTGACTTGCATAAAACATGCTTGTTTTAAAACTACTTGTTTTAAACTTATTATCAATAAAGTGATTTCTATGGAGAGAAGCCTGGAATTTTTTTATAATAGGATAATCCCCTAGTTTGTCACATAAAACATGGTACCCAAGGTAACTCAGGAGCTGGGGGTTGTGTATGCCAAAAGTGCAGGATCACCTGTGAGTAATCATGATCTACATCACTGTAAAGACAAAGCTGTGGAATCAAGAAAGCACAGAATGTCACAGCTGGAAATTTTAGATCTTCTAGCCCAATCCTGGGTGTATTCAAAGTTTTATGTGAATGATTTGATGTCTTATAGCTCATCTCCAAAGATCTACTGAAATACATTTGATGTGATACTGAGGAAATCAAAGTAGTTAAGCTCCAATCAAGTGAAGTATGTATTTTTGTATTTTTCCCTCCTGAGGAATGGTAAGATTCCAGCCATTTCGCAATCAAATCTTACTTTGTTGCTACATGATTTGAGCCAAGCCAACAGCATGTAACTTTTAAATAAGAGTTTTATGTGTAATACTTAACCAGAAACCATATAAGCACATCTTGTGTTGATGTTTAGTCACTAAGTTGTGTCCAACTCTTTAGTGGCCCTATGGACTGTGGTCCACCAGGAACCTCTATCCATGGGATTTTCCAGGCAAGAATACTGCTGTGGGTTGCCATTTCCTTTTCCAGGGAATATTCCTGACTCAGAAATCAAAACCACATCTTTTGTATTAACAAGTGGATTACACGTAGATTCTTTACTACTGAGCCTCCAGGGAAGTCTCATAATCACATTTTATTTAAAAATTATTAAAGACCATTTATTTAAGTTATTTCTTAATTTCCAAATATTTTGTAAACAATTTTTTATGTTAGTTTAATATGGTACATAAGTGTAAAAACTAAAAACACTTATAACATTTTCCCATGTTTACATCTCCTACACCACAGTATATAGTTCCTTCTTAACTTCTTTCCAAGAGTTCCATCCAAAGTAGGGGAAAATGGGCCATTATTCTTGATTCTGTCATTAGGAAGGAATTGAAAGGAAGCAACCCAGAAGAAGACAAAGAATTTTGTTTTTAAAATTCAGTTTTTACAGATTTTTAAATGTTACATCAGCATGGTAGCAGGATACAAAGTTAGCATACAGAAAACTGTTGTATTTCAATACAAAACTATTATTATATTCAATGTAAAGGAATATACTGTTAATTGTTTTAATTAATAATGAAATATCAGGGAGAGAAAGTTAAAAAAAAATCCTTTAAAATTTTATAAAATACCTAGGAATAACTGACCAAGGAGACAAAGGACTTGAATGTTGAGAACTGCAAAACATTGATAAAGGAAACTGAAGATGCTTCACAGAAATTGAAAGATAACTCATGCTCTTGGATTCGAAAAATTAATATAGTTACATGTACACCCATGGCTGATTCATGTCACTATATGGTAAAACCCACTACAATATTGTAAAGTAATTAGCCTCCAATTAAAATAAATAAATAATTTTTTTTAAANGACTGCAAGGAGATCCAACCCTGTCTCTTATACACATCTAGATGTGTATAAGAGACAGACTATTATTATATTCAATGTAAAGGAATATACTGTTAATTGTTTTAATTAATAATGAAATATCAGGGAGAGAAAGTTAAAAAAAAATCCTTTAAAATTTTATAAAATACCTAGGAATAACTGACCAAGGAGACAAAGGACTTGAATGTTGAGAACTGCAAAACATTGATAAAGGAAACTGAAGATGCTTCACAGAAATTGAAAGATAACTCATGCTCTTGGATTCGAAAAATTAATATAGTTACATGTACACCCATGGCTGATTCATGTCACTATATGGTAAAACCCACTACAATATTGTAAAGTAATTAGCCTCCAATTAAAATAAACAAATAATTTTTTTTAAAAGCGAAAAGAAATTTGCTGTATTACACAAAAATTACATATTTAACATGATTTCTGTAAAATTAACCATGCCATTTTTTTTTTCACAAAGCTAAAACATATAATCCTAAAATTTATTCAGAATCCCAAAAGATACAGAATTGCCAAAGCAATCCTGAGAAAAAGAACAAAACTGGAAGCATAACCCTCCCAGACTTCAGACAATACTACGAAGCTGCAGTAATCAAACCTGTGTGGTACTGGCACAAAAACAAACATGTGGATCAATGGAACAGAAAGAGCCCAGAAATAAACCCACACATCTGCAGTCATTTCATCTTTGACAAAGGAGGCAGGAATATACAATGAGAAAAAGTCATTCTGGTCAATAAGCGATTGGGAAAAACTGAATAGTTATAGGGGAAAGAATGAAATTAGAATATTATCCAACAAAATATATAAAACAAACTCAAAAGAGATTAAACCCCTAAATGTAAAACTGAATACTATAAAACTCCTGGAGAAAAATATCGGCAGAGCGTTCTTTGACATAAATCTCAGCAAAAAAGTTTGGATCCATCTTTTAGAGTAATGGAAATAAAAAACAAAAATGCACAAATAGGACCTAGTTAAACTTAAAAGCTTTTGTAAAGTAATGAAACTATAAGCAAAATGAAAAGACACCTACAGAATAGGGGAAACTATTTGCAAATGATGTGATCAACAAAGGATCAATTTCTGAAAGATACACTCTCCAGGTATATCCATGTTGTTGCAAATGAGAAAATGTCATTACTTTTTATGGCTGAGTAGTATTCAGTTGTATATCTATATATACCACATCTTCTTTATTGATACTACTATAGATGAACACTTAGCTTGCGTCCATATATTGGCTATTGTAAATGCTGGTAAAATTACTTAGTTTGCATTTTCCTGGTGATTAGTGATGTAGAGCATATTTTCATATGCCTGTTGGCCCTTTGTATGTCATCTTTGACTAGTCAATCTTCTGCCTATTTATTAATTGCTTGTTTTATTCATATCATGGATATCTTTATATATTTTGGATATTAACCCCTTATCATTTGTAAATATGCTCTCCATTTCAACAGGTTTTCTTTTTATTTTGTTGATGATTTATTTCACTCTGCAAATATTTTAAGTTTGATCAGGTTTCACTTGTTTATTTTTGTTTTCCTTGCCTGAGAAGACATATTCAAAAACTGTTGCTAAGACTAACCGCAAGGTGTATGCTCCTACTTTTTTTTTTTTCTCTAGGAGTTTTAAGGTTACAGGTCTCATATTTAGGTGTTTAATCCATTTTGAGTTTATTTTTGTACATGGTGTGAGAAAATGTTCTAATTACATTTTATTTTTTCATGTAGCTGACCAGTTTTTCCAACACCACTTATTGAAGAAAGTGTCTTCCCATGGTATATTCTTGTCTCCTTTGTCACAGATTAATTAATCATATGTGTGAATTTGTTTCTGGGCTGTCTCTTTTGTTCCATTGGTCTATGTTTCTTGTTTTGTGCCAGTACCATACTGTTTTGATTGGTGCAGCTGAAGTCAGTTAGTGTGATATATCCAGCTTTGTTCTTTCTTCTCATGATTGCTTTGGTTATTCTGGGTCTTTTTCCAAACAAAGATGTAGGATCATTTGTTCTAGTTCTATAGAACATGTTATGATTATTTTGATACAGATTGCATTAAATCTGTCGATTGCTTTGGGTAAAATGCACATTTTAACACTATTAATTTCTCCAACACATGAACACAAGAAAGATTTCCATTTCTTTCTATCATCTTCAATTCCCTTCATAAATATTTTCTCATTTTCAGAGTATAAGTCCTTCATCTCTTTGGTTAAATTTATTCCTAGGTATTTTCTTCTTTTTGATATGATGTATGTGGGATTGATTTTTCTTTTCTGCTTTCACTTTCTGATAGCTTATTACTAATGTATAGAAATGTAATAACATTCTGTATATTAATCATATATCTTTCAAATTTAGTGATTTATTAGTTCTATATTATGGGTGGAAAATTTGGGATTTTTTAATATATAATATTAGATCATCTGCAACTTCTTCCTTCCAATAAGGATGTCTTTTTCATATCTGATTGCTATGGCTAGAACTTTCGATGTTATGTTAAATTGAAAAGCTGTGAGTGAGCATCCTTGTTTTGTTCCTGGTTTCAGAGGAAAAGCTTTCAGCCTTTCACCATTTAGTGTGATATTTGCTATGTATTTTGCATAAGTGACCTTTATTATATTTAGATATATTCCTTGTATACCCACTTTATTGAGTTTTTTTTCATGAGTAGCTGTTGAATTATGTCAATTTTTTTTACATCTATTGAGATGATAATGTGATTTTTATCCTTTGCTTAGCTAATGTATATCACATTGAATTGATTTGAGATATCAAGACTTTCTTGTGTCTTTGAGGTAAATCTCACTTAATCATGGTATACAATTCTGTTTATATATTGTTAAAGTACGCTTGCTAATATACTGTTGAGGATTTTTGCATCTATGTTCTTCAGGTACATGGGCCTATAATTATCCTTTTGTTTTCTCTCTTTTTTTGTAGTGTTTTGCCTGACTTTCGTATTGTATAATGGTAGTAACTCTTAGATGACTTTGGGAGTGTTGTTACTCTTCATTTTTTTTTGCAATAGTTTAGAAGGGCTAGGTAGTAACTCTTCTTTAAATGTTTGGTGAAATTCTCTTGTGAATCTGTATGGTCTTGACCTTTTAAAGGAGGAGTATTTTGAATATTGATTAATTTCAACATTTGCAATCAATCTCTTCAGATTATCTATTTCTTCAGATTCAGCCATGAGAAATTTTATGTTTCTATACATTTACCATTCTTTTCCTAGGTTTTGGTGAAATTCTCTTGTGAATCTGTATGGTCTTGACCTTTTAAAGGAGGAGTATTTTGAATATTGATTAATTTCAACATTTGCAATCAATCTCTTCAGATTATCTATTTCTTCAGATTCAGCCATGAGAAATTTTATGTTTCTATGCATTTACCATTTTTTTCCCTAGGTTGTCCAGTTTATTAAAATGTATCTGCTACTAGGCTTTTATAAGCAGTTATTTCTACTATATCTGTTACAACTTATTTTTCACTTCTAATTTTGTTTATTTGGATCTTTTCTCTTAAAAAAAAAAAGCAACTATATTTTTAAAGAACCAGCTTTCAGGTTCACTGATCTATTAGACTGTTTTTTTTTTTCAGTCTCAATTTTATTTATTTCTGCTCTGAGCTTTATAATTTTATTCTTTCTACTAACTTTGGGTTTTGTTAGTTCTTTTTATGGTTCTTTTAGATGGCTTCCCTGGTAGCTCAAACAGTAAAGAATCTGTCTTCAATGCAGGAGACCCAGGTTTGATCCCTGGGTCAGGCAGATCTCCTGAAGAGGAGAATGGNGAATTGATGCTTTTGAACTGTGGTGTTGGAAAAGACTCTTGAGAGTCTCTTGGACTGCAAGGAGATCCAACCTGTCCATTTTGAAGGAGATCAAGCCTGGGATTTCTTTGGAAGGAATGATGCTAAAGCTGAAACTCCAGTACTTTGGCCACCTCATGAGAAGAGTTGACTCTTTGGAAAAGACTCTGATGCTGGGAGGGATTGGGGGCAGGAGGAGAAGGGGAGGACCGAGGATGAGATCGCTGGATGGCATCATGGACTCAATGGACGTGAGTCTGAGTGAACTCCGGGAGATGGTGATGAACAAGGAGGCCTGGGGTGCTGCGATTCATGGGGTCACAAAGAGTCCGACATGACTGAGCGACTGAACTGAACTGATGATATTACACATGTGTGTCACCTAAGACCACTGTTCTTTATTGATAGTCGTTCTGTATTATCTGTCTGTTGATTTTGGTTAGATGATAAGCTCATATACTATTATTGTATCGCTGTCAATTTTCCCTTTATTTCTGTTTACATTTGCTTTAAACATTTATTTTTTATTAATTTGTTTTAATCAGAAGATAATTACTTTACAAACTTGTGATGGTTTTTTGCTTTACAATAATATGGGCTTCTCTGATAGTTCAGTTGGTAAAGAATCTGCCTGCAATTTAGGGGACCCCAGTTCAATTCCTGGGTCAGGAAGATCCCCTGGAGAATGGATAGGCTACCCGCTTCAGTATTCTTGGTCTTCTTTTGTGGCTCAGCTGGTAAACAATCTGCCTGCAATGCGGGAGACTTGAGTTCAATCCCTGGGTTGGGAAGATCCCCTGGAGAAGGGAAAGGCTACTTACTCCAGTATTCAGGCTTGGAGAATCCCATAGACTGTATATAGTTTATGGGGTTGCAAAGAGTTGAACACGACTGAGTTACTTTCACTTTCACTATGAGTGAGCCATAGGTATACATATGTCCGCACTATCCTAAGTCCCATTCCCACCTCCCTCCCTACCATATCCCTCTAGGTTGTCCCAGAGTACTGGCTTTGGGTGCACTGCTTCACACATAGAACTCACATTGGTCTTCTGTTTAACATATGGTAATGTATATGTTTCAATGCTATTTTCTCAAAATTTTCCACACTTGCCTTCTCCCACTGAGTCCAAAATGCTGTTCTTTACATCTGTGTCTCCTTTGTTGCCCTGCATTGTTGGCACTATCTTTCTAAATTTCTTATATATGCATTAATATAAAGTATTTGTCTTTCTCTTTCTGACTTACTTCATTCTGTCTAATAGGCTCCAGGTTCATCCACCTCATTAGAAATGACTCAAATGCATTTATTTTTATTTATTTTTTTAATTAATTTTTTTAAACTTTATTTTACTTTACAGTACTGTATTGGATTTGGCATACATTGACATGAATCCCCCACGGGTGTACATGAACTCCCAAACATGAACCTCCCCTCCCACCTTCCACCCCACATCATCCCTCCAGATCATCCCCATGCACCAGCCCCATGCATCCTGCTTTGAACATAGACTGGTGATTCGTTTCTTACATGATAGTATACATATTTCAATGCTATTCTCCCAAATCATCCCACCCTCTCCCTCTCCCTCAGAGTCCAAAAGTCTGCTCTACACATCTGTGTCTCTTTTGCTGTCTTGCATACAGGGTCCTCATTACCATCTTTCTAAATTCCATATATATGTGTTAGTATACTGTATTGGTGTTTTTCTTTCTGG
>SJYX01023526.1:55293-103719 GCA_006410675.1 Oreotragus oreotragus | reverse complement strand
TCTTCTCCCCTTCCTCTGCAGCTCCAATAATGGGTGCATATATGTTTAACAATGTTATATCCGTTTCTTGGATTATATCATTATATCTTTCTTTGTCTTTTATTATAGACTTGGTTTTAAAGTCTATTTTGTCTGATACGAGTATTGCTACCCCAGCTTTCTTTTTGTCTTTGTTTGCATGAAAGATCTTTTTTCTTTCCCTCACTTTCATTCTCTGTATGTCTTTAGCTTTGTGGTGAATCTTTCATAGGCAGCATGTAGATGGGTCCTTAAAAAAAAACCAATTAGCTACCCAATATCTTTTGATTGGAGTATTTAGTCTACTGAGATTTAAAATGATTCTTCATAGGTATGTAATTATTTCAATTTTATTACTTGTTTTCTAGAGCTTTTTGTAATTCTTCTCTTTTAGTCTCTTCCACTGTGATTTGATGATTTTAATGTTATCTTTGGGTCTCTTTCTCTTTAACTTTTGTGTATCTATTGTAAGCTTTTGATTTTTGGTTACTTTAAAGTTCATATTCATCAACCTATAACATACCTACTTGTATTAAATTGATAGTCATTTAAGTTCAAACACATTCTAACATCTTTATGTTTTTTACCCCCTCTCTTTTATGTTTTATGTTATATTTTACATCTTCATTCTTATTCTTTAACTGTTTATTTTGGTTATAGATGAGATTATAATTTTTATTCTTAACTTTAGTATTGGCTTATTTAAATTGTTGATCAACTGTCTTTACTATATATTTACCTTTAATAGTGAAAATTTCCCCTTCCTGTATTTCCTTGTTTCTTGATATAGCCTTTTATTTTTCACTTAAAGAAGAACCTTTAGCATTTCTTGTAATGCTAGTATAGTGATGATGTACTCTTTTAGTTTTTGCTTGAATGGGAGACTCTTTATTTCTTCTTCAACTTTGAATGATAAACTTGCTGGATAAAATATCTTAGGTGGCAGTTTTTTTTTTTTTTCATTCCTCACTTTAAATGTGCCATTCCCTTTTAGTCTGTAGTGTCTCTGCTGAAAAGTAGGCTGATAGCCTTATATGAGGGAGTTCCTTCATGTATTATTCTTTGCTTTTCTCTTGCTTCCTTCAGAATTCTTTGTATTTTTAAATTTGCCAGTTTAATCATAATATGTATAGGCATTCCATCTCTTTGGGTTCATCTTGTTTGAGACTCTCTGTAATTCTTGAAACTGGGTATCTGTTTCCTTCCTCAGGTTAAGGTAGTTTTCAGCCATAATTTCATCAGATATATCTTATGCCCTTTTCTCTCTCTCTTCTGCTTCTGGGGCTCATGTAATGCAAGCATTGGCATGCTTGATGTTGTCCCAGAGTTCCCTTAGACTATGCTCATTCTTTAAAATTTGCTTTTATTTTTCTGTTCTGGTTGGGTCATTTCCACTATTCTATCTTCCAGATCATTTATGAGTTATTTTATATCACCTAATCTGCTGGTAATACTTTGTGGTGTATTTTTCTGTTATTATATTCTTCATCTCTGATTGATTCCTTTAAAAAGTATTTTATAGATCTTTGTTGAAGTTCTCACTGTGTTCCTATATTTTTTCCCCAAATTTAGTTAGCATTTTTATTACTGTCACTTTGAACTCTTTAAGGGGTAAATTATTTATCTCTGACAAATAGGTGTTCTAAAAATTTGTTCTTTTATTTGAAACATATTCCTCTGTCTTCTCTCTCTCTCTTTTAAATTTCTCTGTTTGTTCTATGAAATTAGTTGTGGTCTTGACTATTTGTGCTTGTATAGGTGCATCCATATGCAGTCTATGTGTGCCTGGTGGCTTTGGTGGGAGAACTGAATCTGAATTGAGCATGAATTTCAAGTTTTCCTGTGGTGTGCTGGTGGCCACTGCCTTGATGGGAGGTAGGCCTGGAGTCTGAGAAGCTAGAGACATAGGCTAGTAGGAGCCAGGACTTTTCCTAGGCTCAGTGGCAGTCAGTGCCTTATTGGATGGGAGGAGGGAGCGGGGGGCTAGAACAGGAGCTCTTTGGGATTTAAGCTTCTTCCAGGCATGATTGGTAATCTTTTCCTTGGTTGGCAGTGTGGCTGTGGCCCATGGAATTGAAGCTGCCCTTCAGAGCTGCTCTGGGTGTCAGCTTTGGCTACAGGTGGAGTTTGGTCCTGAGCTGGCTCAGCTATATCCCTGATACTTGAGTGCTCATGATGGCAATGCTGTCTCTGCACTGGCTCGAGGCAGTGGCAAGCCCAAGGTGGCTTTGCTCATTTCTCGTTGCATGCACACACTTTGGCAGTGGTGATCTCCACCTTGGTGGGAGCAGTACTGGAACAGGAGCCTTACAGTCTGGAGTGTGCCCTGAGATGTTCATCGAAGGCCAGTCAGAGCTCTAAGCAATTTTCAATTTTCTTCCCTTGTATTGGGACTAAGAACAATCAGGACTGTACTTAAGTTCTTTAAGAGTAGAGTGTTGGTTTCTTGCAACCCTCTGGTAAGCCCTATTGCTTTTCAAACCTGCTAAATGGGCTTGTATTCCTTCTGTCAGATACCAAAGCTGGGTTGCCTAATATGGGGCTCAAACCCCAAGTTTCTTAAGAATGATCTGATCTTATGTATTTTTTTCCTCTTCTGGGTCACACATTAGGCCCACAAGGAGTACAAGTCTCAGTTAGATTGCTTTTCTTCTCTTCTTACAAAAATCTGTGTGGCTCCTTTTTACAGCCTTGGTTTTTGAAAAAGCCATTTTGTTAGTCTTCATGTAGCACTCAGCAAGAATTTCTCTATATGTAGTTGTTGTTTTGATGTGTTCTTTAACTAAAGTGTGACTTCCCTGGTGGCTTAGATGGTAAAAAGTCTGCCTGCAATGTGGGAGACCTAGGTTTGATTCTTGAGTTGGGAAAATCTCCTGGAGAAGGAAATGAAAACCCACTCTGGTATTCTTGCCTGGAGAATCCCATGGATGGAGGAGCCTGGCAGGCTATAGTTCATGGGGTCACAAAGAGTCGGACATGACTAAGCAACTTCACTTTCACTTTTTCTTTGGTAAAAGTGAGCTCAGGATTTTCCTATTCTGTCATCTTGATCCCTCCTCTGAATGTACAAGAATTTATCTAACTTTTCCCCCAATTCATTGATAGAGATTCAGGGTGTCTTCAGTTTTTCTCTATTATTTTTATGTGAGCTTCTTTTCAATGTAATGTAATCTGCTTTTACAACAAGTAATTGAAAATATTCAGTAGATAACTTCACATTACTCTGATTGAAAAGACAATGAATTCATCAAAAAATCTTTCTTTAGTAGCTGCCATGTGCTGAGAAAGCACATAACTATGTACTTGGGAATCAGAAAAATATAATAGAGAGATTTACCCTTAAGGAACTTATAATGTAATAAATTGCTTTAAAGAGTGATATGTCCAAGGTCTTGAACTTAACGATTCTAATCTTGTGTTTTGATTTAGAGTCACTATTCAGTGCTGTCTTTCTGAACAACTTATCTATGTGGGTAAAAATTAATAATCATAAATTATCTATTGCTATCTATCATATTACCACAGATTCAGCAGCTTAAAATAAGAACACATTTATTATTAATAGCCTGTGTGTCAGGAATTTGCACAAGGCTTACCAGTCTGCTTGGCTTTGAGGTCTCTCATAAGGTCACAATCAAAATCTCAATCGGAGTCTCATCTGAGACTTTAAAGAGGAAGGATTGGGTACTAAGCTCATGTGTTTATTAGCAGGGCCCAGTTCCTTGTTAATTTCATATTAAGTGATTCATCTCCTTTTCTGGTGTTGGTTGGATGTTTCCCTCTAATTCTGTCCATGCAGACCTCTTCATATGGTGGTTAATGAAGGGGAGCAGAGTTGTCTCCCCCTGAAAAGTCATTTTGTCATAAGGATTCTCTTGAGTTGAAGATAATTGAGAAGAAGCACATACTCACAGCCGATATGCTCATTGTCCTCCCCCTATTTGCCTAAAAGCAAGACATCAAATTTTAAAGGTGTCTCTCCTCTCTTTTCTACCAGGAAAGATAGAAATTAATCATAGGAGACAGCATAGACCCTTATCAGCCCAGAGACTGCCCCAAAGGAATCCACATGATAAACTGCACTAACTAGCCTTTATCATCCATTACTTCCTTCATTTATTTACTTTCCCACACTTTCCTGTCCCAGAAACTCAACTTCTTTTTCCGTTGTCTTTTCACTTTTTAAAAAATTCATTATTCTTTTGTTAAAATGCTATATAAGCCCCATTCTTAACCATCCCTTTGAGTCACTTATCACTGTGCATTCCTACATGAATGCGTGACACATGCAAGTGTTAATAAACTTTTGCTTGTTTTTCTGTTGTTAATCTGTTTTGTCTAACTTGCAGAGCTCTAGCTGGAAAATTTAGGATGGTAGAGGGAAAAAGTTGTTTTCCTCCTATACTTATTTCATCAAAGCTGGCATGAGAGAATCAATAAGAATGTCTGCCAGCAAGATGGAAATCACAATTTTAGGTAACAAAATCACAAAGTAATATTCCTTTATCTTTGTTGCATTCTGTTGGATAGAAACAAGTCTCACTCAATAGGAGGGGATTATACAGGAGCGTGAATACCAAAAGATGTGAGTCATGGGGTGATGGGGCATTTTAGAGTCTTCTCACCACAATTCACAGGCAAAAACTGTGGCAAAGCTTTATCTTGTGATTAAATTCTAGAGGTACAGGTAACATGCATAATAATTGTTAAGAAACCAGAAAAGGCACTGTACCAAAATAGGTGACAAACTATTTGCATGGCTTAGCCCAAATTGCATTACCTCTTTGGATGCATTTTTTTTTAATCTGTTACAATAGATAATGGGATTAGAGGACAGATAAGGTCCTAAACCTCTATGGTTACAAAATTACTTAACTACTGAGCCTCAGTTTTTGTATCTATAACATTTTATGTATTATTATTATCTTTTGGGATGAATACAAGGTCAAAGAATCTGTAAATAGTAGGAACTCAAAAGCTTTGAGATATTTTTATTCACAAAGCCATTAAAATGTTCACAATGTAACTAACAATATTTTCTTTGTGATATGTAAGATATTGATTTAAGGTCCCATTTCAGAAATTGCCTCCTGCTCTTTGTAAAACACAAATACAGATCTCTGAACAATGGAAAGTCACTTCAGTGCAGGCTATTGGCATGAGGTCATGAATACTTTTAAAGAGTTTTGTGCCATCTGAGAACAGAGAGAAAAGAATTAGAAAATATTTTTCTATTTCACCCACAAAACTGAACCACTCTCTGGATGCAAGTACCCAGATGCTTTCAAGCTAAAGGTACACAAAATAGGGGCCAGTAAAATTTAAGGATTATATATTAGTAGAATTATAATCAAGAGATTCACTAGAAACAGCTATAAAGCCACAATATTAAAATAGAAAGACAGTGAAGAAAAGAGCATGCTTTGCACTGGCAAGTCCTGAGAGAGAGAAGAACATTGGATTCTATCAAAACAAAAGAAGAAACTGCTCATACAACATCTGAATAAGCAAGTGGAACAAAATCTGCCTAAAACAGGAGCAAAACAAATGGAAATTATTCTACTGGGGCATTTCAACACATTCTTTTTGGATGAATTCTTAAACTTGGAGCTAGTGTGAAAGAATGCATACAAATAAGTTTTAAGAAAAAATTCCACTTCCAAATCATTATTCTTTTACAAATTACCAGTTTTTCTATATGGTACTCTCCAGAAAGTTCTTTTGACCTTACCATCATGTCAATCAAAGTAAGTTCCATCTTAAATTTTGAGATTTGATTGCATTCTCTTTCCTTAATCATACCTCTGGATAATAAATCTGCAATCTCTTTCTGTGTGTGTTTCTGAACTTCCTTTGTCTTTCTTTCTTTTTTATCCCTTGCATTCTGCCATCCTGATTTATTGAAAGATATTCAAAATGACACTTTGAACTGTTTCAATTGAAGAATAATTCTTCCTGAATCTTCTTGGGGTATCAAGAGAAGCTTGTTCTCCTTGAGCAAGACTGCATGCACCTAGAGCAAGTAAAACAGAAGGGAGCTTCCTATGCCAGGTCTCAGAGCCCTGGACAGGGCAGCACACCCCTTAAGTTTGCAGCTGGTGCAGACAGTGGCCTTTATGTTGTCTTCATGTCTACTAATCTAAGGCAGCTCTGTTGGATGGGAAGCTATAACGAAG
The DNA here is from genome assembly GCA_006410675.1 of Oreotragus oreotragus. NCBI lineage: Eukaryota > Metazoa > Chordata > Mammalia > Artiodactyla > Bovidae > Oreotragus > Oreotragus oreotragus. The sequence continues at coordinate 97,525 of SJYX01023526.1, read as the reverse complement.
CAGTGTTCCCATGAGAAGCTGCATGAATCTAAACAGTCCCAAACAAGCACCTCTCAAACAACAGGTGTCTTTTATACTTCCTAGGTCCACATAGGCTCATTAGGGTCATATTTTGGCATTTTATGGATATGCTCTCAAAGGGACCAGCTATTGGACTTGGAAAGGTTAACAAGGATGGTTAAGTTCTTGATTTAAAATGAGACAAATACCAGGTTTAAGACTTAGAACAGAGCTTTGGAGTTCTGGGATTTCTATGGATGTGAACCACACATCTGATGCATGTGATTGCACTCATCTCACATTCTAGCAGAGTAATGCTCAAAGTTCTCCAAACCAGGCTTCAACAATATGTGAACTGTGAACTTCCAGATGTTCAAGCTGGATTTAAAAAGAAAGTGGAGGAACCAGAGATCAAATTGCCAACATCTGTTGGAACATAGAAAAAATAAGAGTTCCAGAAAAACATCTACTTCTGATTTATTGACTACACCAAAGCCTTTGACAGTGTGGATCACAACAAACCATGAAAAATTATTCAAGAGATAGGCATACCAGACCACCTTACCTTCCTCCTGAGAAATTCGTATGCAGGTCAAGAAGGAAGAGTTGGAACCAGACATGGAACAATTGACTGGTTCCAAATTGGGAAAGGAGTATGTCAAGGCTGTATTGTCACCCTGCTTATTTAACTCATATGCAGAGTGCATCATGTGAAATGCCAGGCTGAATGAAGCACAAGCTGGAATCAAGATTGCTGGGAGAAATATCAATAACCTCAGATATACAGATGACACCACCTTTATGACAGAAAGGGAAGAAGAACTAAAGAGCCTCTTGATGAAAATGAAAGAGGAGAGTGTAAAAGCTGGCTTAAAACTCAGCATTCAAAAAACTACAATGATGGCATCTGGTTCCATCACTTCATGGGAAATAGATGGGGAAACAATGGAAACAGTGAGAGACTTCATTTTTGTGGGCTCCAAAATCACTGCAGATGGTGACTGTAGCCATGAAACTAAAAGATGATTGCTCCTTGAAAGAAAGGCCATGACAAACTTAGACATCATATTAAAAAGCAGAGACATTATTTTGCTGACAAATGTCCATTTGTTCAAACTTATGGTTTTTCCAGCAGTCATGAATGGATGTGAGAGCTGGACTATAAAGAATGCTGAGTGCCGAAGAATTGATGCTTTTGAACTATGATGTTGGAGAAGACTCTTGAGAGTCCCTTGGACTGCAAGGAGCTCAAACCAGTCCATCCTAAGGAAATCAGCCCTTAATATTCATTAGAATGACTGATACTGAAGCTGCAACTCCAATACATTGGCCATCTGATGGGAAGAACTGACTTATTTGAAAAGACCTTGATGCTGGGAAAGATTGATGGCAGGAGGAGAAGGGGATGAGAGAGGATGAGATGGTTGGATGACATCACCAACTCAGTGGACATGAGTTTGAGCAAGCTCTGGAAGTTGTTTATGGACAGGGAAGCCTGACATGCTGCAGTCCATGGGGTCACAGAGTCAGGCACGACTGAATGACTGAACTGAACTGAATTGTAGATCTTGTTAATATGCAGATTCAGATACAGTGGTTCTGGAAGAGGTCTGAAGTTTGAGGTTTGGCAATCCTAGCAAGATCCTGGTTGACTGCACTTGGAGTAGTAAGGGTCTGTTTACCCCCTGATTTTCCAAGTGATTGAGCAGGTTGCTGAGAGTCAAGCTGATAGAAACAGAGCCAGTGAAACCAAGCAGGACCCTGTGGAGTACAAATCCTTTTGGTGTCCCTCATTCCTGTTTGTAGGAAATAGGCTTCATTCTGCCTCTTTGACTTTTCCTAAGTTCCAAAGGACAAGTTCAAAGAGTTGCTAATCAGGGAAGGAAGAGGATGCAGAGACAAGGAAGGAGCAGTCAAGAAAAAATAGTGCAGCCTTTGGCAGGGACTTGGTTCCTCCACAAGGAATATATATAGCAGTGTCTCTAGCTCTTCTGCAGAAAAAAGGCCCCCTCCCAGATGGAGGATGGTACAGTTTAGGCTGAGCTCAAGGTTCTTGAGAACACTGCCCTGTTATCTCACCATCAACCAGCCAGAAGAAAGTCATGTACCCTTCAGCCCTCACCCCAAATTTTACCTGTAAATACCCTACCCCCGACTGCCAAAACTATTAGGGAATTCAGGGTTTTTGAGCTTGTGCCACTTATTCTCCTTATTTGGCCTTGCAATAATTTTTTCTCTGCTCTAAACTCTGATGTTTCAGTTTGTATGGCCTTATGTAGGGCACATGAACTTTGGTAGCACCAGAGCTATAAACCAGATTTACTGGTTCTGAAACTGAGTGGGGCCTGGGTACAGAGGCTTCTTTTTGTCCCCCAGTTCTTGTAGGCCATACTCCAGCCTCCATGACCTTCTCTGAGTTCCAAAGGCAGATTTGAGTAGTTGCTCATGAAGGAAGGGACAGCCAAGAAACAACCTGAGGCAAGATTAAAGGGACCAGAGAAGAAGTTCATCAAGGTTAGGAGATCTGACCACTTGAGACCCTAAAGTAAAGTGAAGTTGCTCAGTCATGTCTGACTCTTTGCGACCCCATGGACTGTAGCCTGCCAGGCTCCTCTGTCCATGGGATTTTCCAGGCAAGAATACTGGAGTGGTTGCCATTTCCTTCTCCAGGGGATCTGCCCAACCCAGGGATCATATCTGGGTCTCCCACATTGTAGGTAGATGCTTTACTGTCTAGCCACCAGGTAAGTCCCTGTACACACCCTAATCCTATTAGCAACCCCAGCATTGATACACTGTTAAAAAATTCATCATCAGGTCTTCAGGGTTAGGACATAAAATTTTTCTAGGCAGGAGTCCACTGTGTTCTGCTTTGCCTGGCAAAGTAATAAGAGTAATCCTTTTCTACTTCATCCAAAACTGTGTCTCTAAGATTCAATTCAGCACTGGTATATTGTACAGAAAAGCTGGGCTTTCAGCAACAGTTTTCAGTAAAACATACTTCTTCAAATATTTTATAACACTCTCTCTTCCCTGATAACATCTTCAATATTAGCATCATTAAATTTTAATATATGTAGATTTTAAAGGCATCCAATTTACTAATTAAAGCCAGAGGGTGTGAATTTTAATCTTTGGAGAATTTTATTTCAGTCATATCTATTTTTCTCTTTTTTCCCTTGCAAGGTAGTTTTGGGTTTTTATATTTTCCTTAACCAACAGTTTCTTGATCCTTTTGAAATCCCTTTGTTAATTATTTTGAAATCCCTTAGTTAATCCCATAGGAAAAAAGTTTAAGAAAATAAACTATATGCCACTTTCATGAAACAGATCTTCAATAAGCCACAAAGCTGAAAACCTCCATATTTTGTACCTGGGTTTCCTTCTTGTACATGATAGTCAGTACATAAACAAGAAGAAGGACAGTGAATAAGAGCAATAAAGACTGGAAAGATACAGGCAAGTTTTTGACTAGGATACCCCTCTGTCCATCTCAGGAGCAAATGAACATACAGAGGTGAAAAGCTTTGAAAGGTGTATATGCAAATGCCAGATCTAAAGCAGAAGTAAAAACAGCACCACTCAAATTGGAACTCAATTTGAACCCAGTGAATACTCAGACTGGGACTTAAATCTACTGTCTTATAGTTGAAATCGCACACCTGTTCTCAGGACTTAATGAAGCTCAGTTTTTTATGTCTCCACCCAGAAGGAATTTGGCAAGAGGAAAAGTGATAGGTAAGAAGTAGATTTATTGACAGAAAAAGACACTCCATAGATAGATTGTGCAACCATCTCAGAAGGCAAGAGGCCCTGGGAGACATACATTCCACAGACAGACTGTGGTTCATCTCTAAAGGTGAAAATGGCTTTGAAATATGGGGAGGTTAATTTTTATGGGCTGGGTAATTTCACAGTCTAATTTTCATAGACTAATAAAATACCAGCTATTTTGGACAACAGGCAGGGGTTTCCAGTATTTGGACCACTGTCCACTCTTTGACCTTTTATGGTTGACCTTGGAACTATCATGGGGCCTGTGGGTCTGTTATTTAGAATATGCTAATGTATTACAATAAGCATATCATTTGGCTCAAAGTCTACTGAAAAGTGAATCTTCTGCCCTTCTGAGTCTAATCGGTTCTAACCAGCTTATGTCACATCCACAACGTTGTCATTCTTTAAAAAACTGTGCCATGTCTCCTTCCCTCTTGTCTCAGAAGGAGGGAAAGATAAACTAGAACTCCATATCCTGGTGCGGAATCACATACCAATTCTCAGAAAGAACAAAGTTGATTTGAACTATTTGGCTTGAGTGCACTGGTTGTCCAAAGATCCACTGATTTAAATCTTTGTGTATCAAGCATTACCCTGAAGAAGGGCTGGGTGCTCTTCTCAGCAGGGGGAGTCCCCCTTTTTCCCAAAGGGTCCAGCATGATTTCTACAAAGGGGCACACACTGATAAAGTGTTGAAAGTGATTTTCTGGGTCAAGTTCTGTGTTACAAATATAGATTCAACCAGAAAAGTAAGCCTTAAATTGCTTACTCCTTTTTGTAACTTCAGTTCCCTTTCCTGCTGCCTAGATTGTTACACAAGCAAATAAATCCTTTTAATTGGGCCACCCTTGGGGCAAACAGCTCACCCCAGTAAGTAATCATGTGGAAGACTGGAGACTGAGGAGGTGGGGTGCCTCCTGCTGAACAATCTTTGCTTTTATTTTACCAACTGATTTTAAAAGGCAGCATTGTAACTTGGCATTAAATATTTAAGAATGATATTAAGGTAAGATTGATTCATTTAACAGGCATAATGGAGTAGGGAAGCCACATGGAGTGAGTAAAGGGCTTCACAGTGGGAAATCTATGCTAGTAGGCATCAATCTGCACCTGGTAATGGCCATGAAAAGGCTCGCCATCTAGCTATTTAAATAAATTGATGTGCAATTCATCTGCTGTTTAGAGCTATTGGAAATGCACGACACTATTTCTTGGCAAGCATCCCAATTAAGTCCTGGGTCATTTATCAGAGTGCCAAGTGTAGTTCAAGTTGCTACCAAGCTTTTACCACTTACCAAAATGGCAATTTGTTCTAAAAGGGGCTACAGGGGATAGGGGGAACTGCAAGATGTGGTAGAAAAAGACACTGGACTCCGTTGAGACAACTGCAGTGGAGCCCTGACTTCACTAATCAGCATGTGTCATTGACTCTCCTTGTAGTTGTCTCTTTGTCTCTATAATGGGGAGAATAATATGCCTGCTTTACTTACTTGGGAGGCACAAAATAAGATAGTAAAAGTGAAAGTGCATTTTAGCTAAAAATTGCTATTGAAAATTATGAGTGATAGCTAATAGCATAATTCTTGTGGGGGCGCCGTGAGTGCCTGCCATTTGTTTCCCTGGTGATGTCCACTCTTCCCTCTCCTCCCTTTTCTTGTTTGGATCAGACAGTCTCAGAGGTGGGAGGAGGATAAAAGTGTCAACCTTTTAAAAGGCTCACACCTTATGAGATACATAGGTTTGTATTTCTTGGTGCTAAAATGCTCAGAGTAGTCTCGTAGTTTTATTAGCCACATCTTGGTGAAATATAAATCAATAGGAGAGCACTTTAAAAGCATTCAAACTAGGTATGATCATAAAGAGAAGCTAGCTAATTTGAGAATACTATTTATGAGAAAAATTTAATAAATTTCTGTTGATTCTAGTTATTTTGAAACATGCCATTCTTTTTTTTTTTTTTTCCCCCATCTTGCCCAGTTGGATATGTTTGGCAAATTTGTTGGGGAATATAGAAATTTGATTTATGCTTTTTAATTTTAGAGAAATATAACTCAGAGCAAATTAAATCTATGCTTTGCACTGAAATGGGAGTTCTGAAAAACAACATGGTTATTTTTTAATAGTGAATTGTCTCCTATTAAAAAGTTTGGAACAAGCATTAAGATGGGTTATAATCATTTGTGGTCTATGTTTCTCTGATTCAGTTAAATGAAGTGCACAGTAGCCTACTAAATGACCACTGATGGAATATATATATCAGGAATTGTTAACATGTGTACCATTCTGATTACACTGTTGTTCACTTTCTAATTATTTTGTATATATGATTAAATTCAACTATTAAGAAAATAGTTGACTATAGTTCACTGATTATTATTTAATCATTAGTATCTAACATGCTTCAATATCCTCTATGATTGAGCCTGATAGCTGACTTAGTCAAATGAAGATATTTTCATTAAAGGCAAGCAGCACAATGGTAGTTCAGCCTCATCTGGTGAGACCGTATGCAGTGTCTTCTTTTATGTAGTGAGGTGATATTTTCCAACACTTCTCACTATGGGTCTGGCAATTGCCATTATACTGGCTATAACTCATCTGTCTATTCAGCTTTCCTCTATTGATTTTTATCTCTCTTGGCTAACTGTCACCAGAGAAATGGTTTCAATGAGAATCTACTGTGTATTAAGTTCCTTTTGCTTAGGAACCAGCATGTGCAAAGAAGCATTGGTTATATTGATAAAATTTAGCAGAAAAAAAGCTAGCTTCTCTTTTCCCCAATTAGCTGAGAAGAGAATTCTAATATTTTTTCAATTGAAGCTTCTTCACAAGATAGTAAGAAAGAAATAGTAGCTGATTAGGGAGGTTGTGGGACACTGATAAAATAGACTGCTTCCTATCTGGATTTTTGATATGAACATATTGCAAAAAGTGTAGAAGGAAATGTCAACCCACTCCAGTATTCTTGCCTGGAGAGTCCCACGGACAGAGAAGCCTGGTGGGCTACAGTCCATGAGGTTGCAGAGTTGGACCACTACTGAGCAACTAACATATATTGCTATCAGAGGGCCTCCTTCCAAGGCCAGAGACTGGGCTCTTGTCTAACACTGAAAAATGAATTGTCTGAGGAGACACACCCATGGACAAAGCAAAAGGGCTTATGAGAAGGGACACCTGGGTAGAAACCCAGCAGGGTAAGGGAACTCAGGAGAGCTTCTCTGCCACGTAGCTAGCAGTCTCAGGTTTTATGGCAATCAGATTCTTTTCTGGGTTGTTTCCAGCCAATTATGTTGCCTGGCCCGTATTTGGTCTGACACAGGGTCCTTCCTGGTGGCCTATGCGTTTCTCACCAAGATGGATTCCAGCATGAAGGATTCTTGGAGGCTGGTGGGACATACTACAGGCTTGCATCTCCCCCTCCTCTGCCCCTTCTGAATTCTTTTGGTTGGTCTTGGCTGCAGCAGCACGCTGTTTATCAAGAACATCTGTGGTAAGACAGCTCATGCAGGTGGTTATCATCATGCCTGGCCAGCATGGGTGGTTTTGGTCAATAGTTCCCTAATAACTAGATACTCTATTCTCTGATCCTTTATGGAATAAAAATCCAATAGAACTCAACATTCTCTTCTTTTTTCCTTCCCATTTTATTGATGTATAATTGACGTACAGTCCTGTATAAGTTCAGGTTGTGCAGCATAGTGACTTGATTTACATACATCACAAAGTGGCTATCACAGTAAGTTTAGTGAACATCCATCATCTTATACAGATACAAAATTAAACTGGAAGTTTGTACCTTTTAACTGTCTTCAACCAATTCCCCTTTCCTCTACCTCCTACTTCTGGTAATCCCAAATCTGGTTTCTTTTTATATGAGTTTGTTTTTGAAGTATAATTGAACTATAACACTTTGTTAGTTCCTGGCATACAACGTTGCTGCTGTTGTTCAGCCACGAAGTCGTGTCTGACTCTTTATGACCCATGAACTGTAGCACACAAGTGACGTTACTCTGCCGACAAAGTTCTATACAGTCAAGGCTATAGTCTTCCCAGTGGTTGTGTACGATTGTGAGAACTGGACTGTAAAGAAGGCAGAATGCCAAAGAATTGATGCTTTCAAACAGTGGTTCTGTAGATGACTCCTGAGAGTCCCTTGGACAGCAGTAAGATCAAACCAGTCAATCTTAAGGGAGATCAACCCTGAATATTCACTGAAAGGACTGATGCTAAAGCTGAAACTCAACTAGTTTGGTCATCTGATGAGAACAGATGACCCACTGGAAAAGTCCCTGATGCTGGGAAAGACTGAGGGCAGGAGAAGAGGGCATCAGAGGATGAGAATGGCATCACTGATGAAATGGACATGAACCTGGGCAAACTCCAGGAGATGGTGAGGGATAGGGAGGACTGGCGTGCTGCAGTCCATAGGGTCGCAAAGAGTCGGACACAACCGGGTGACTGAACAACAACATCAGCATTCCACTGGCTTCCCAGGTGACTCAGTGGTAAAGAATCTCCCTGCCAGTGCAGGAGGTTTGGGTATGATCCCTGGGTTGAGAATATTCCCTGGAAGAGAAAATGACAACCCACTTCAGAGTTCTCACCTGGGAAATTGCATGGACGGAGGAGCCTCGGGGGCTACAGTCCACAGGGATGCAAAGGAGACATGACTTAACTAAACAACCAAGTTTTCCATGTTATATATGTTGCTACTGCTAAATCGCTTCAGTTGTGTCGGACTCTGTGTGACCCTATGGACAGCAGCCCACTGGGCTCTTCTCCCATGGGATGCTCTAGTCAGGAATACTGGAGTGGGTTGCCATTTTCTTCTCCCATTATATATATATATATATATATATATATACATACATACATACATATACACACACATATATAAATATGTACAAACATATACATGTTTGTATACACACATAAAGACATCACATCTTTATCCATTTATCTGATAGATATTTGGGTTGTTTTCATATTGCTGCAATGAACACAAAGGTATAAATGGCTATGTTTTCTGATTAGTGTTTTTATTTCATTTAGATAAATGACAAGCAGTGAAATGGCTCACTGGTTCATATAATAGTTTATTTTTTTTGGCTTTTATTTTTTGAGGAATCTTTATCTTGTTACCATAGCGGGTGCACCAATTTACATTCCCAACAAAACTGCCTGAGATTTCCCTTTGGTCCACCTCACAATCCTCTTTTTTAACTCAACTCTTCCCCTTCTCCATATAGTACTGTGACTTTGTAGCCATATTTTGTTAAATTATTGCTTCAAAATATATAAAATCATGCCAGTTAAACATAAGAAAAACATTCTAAGATTTTATTTAATTCATTAATTAATGAGCAGACCTTTAAAATGCTGTAGTATTTAAAGCAGAATCTGAAGGACAGCCTTCTATATGCAGTCAGGAATGATGAAATAAATTTGACACTTTTTTTTTGAGCTAGAAGCCCATGTGGTGGTAAAGAGAAGACAAACAGGTTATAGGATATATTGTGTCTGAGCTAAACCATAGTTTCTGTGACTTGAAAACTCCCAAGGAGGCATATGACATTTGGAAGTGTGAGCATTTGCCATGGAGGCTTCAAATATACAGCTTGGAGCCTACTGTGAAGTTCTGTCCTCAGATAGAGAACTTATGATTTCAGGTGATTAGTGAATCCACTGCCAAATATCTGTGCCTACTGAGAAGTTCTTGTGGCAGCATAAGTCACAGAAAATATTTTATCTTAAACTTTATCCCCCTCTTTGGGCAATAAAATCAATATAAGTGAGGTTCATTTGCCTTTAAATAATTATAATCTTGATTTTTAATAGCAATTATATGTCCAGATAGTCGAGTGAATCCATTTTTAAAAAGTTATTTTTAATTGGAGGATAACTGCTTTACAATATTGTGTTGGCTTCTGCCATAAAATAACACAAATCAGCCATAAGTATACATATGTCCCCTTTCTCTTGAACCTTCCCCCAACCCCTCTACCCTGTCCCACCCCTATAGGTTGTCACAGAGTACCGCATTTAGCTTTCTGTGTTATACAATTTCCCCTTCAGTTCAGTTCAGTTCAGTTCAGTTGCTCAGTTGTGTCCGACTCTTTGTGACCCCATGAATCGCAGCATGCCAGGCCTCCCTGTCCATCACCAACTCCTGGAGTTCACTCAGACTCACACCCATCGAGTCAGTGATGCCATCGAGCCATATCATCCTCTGTCATCACCTATCTAATTTACATATGGTAATATATATGTTTCAATGTTACTCTCTCAATTTGTTCCACCCTCTCCCCACCCACTGTGTCCAAAGTCAGTTCTCTATGTCTGCATCTCTCCTGTCTTGCATATGGGTTCATCAGTACCATTTGTATAGATTCCATATATATGCATTAATGTATATTTACTTTTTCCTCTTTCTGACTTACTTTACTGTACATTAAAACCTCTATTTTAAGACACAGACATAGAGAACAAACATATGGATACTAAGTGGTAAAGGGGGAGGTGGGATAGATTTAGAGATTGGAATTGGCATATGTGCACTACTATGTATAAAATAGATAACTAGTGAGAACAGACTGAAGCACAGGGAAACTAGTAGGTGCTATCTGGTGACCTAAATGAGAAGGAAATCTGAAGAAGAGAGGATACATGTATGCATATAGCTGATTCACTTTGCTGCTGTAGAGAAGAAACTAACACAATTTGTAAAGCAACGATTTCTTAAGTTGCTAAGTCATGTCTGGACTCTTTGTGACCCCAAGGACTGCAGCACACCAGGCTTCCCCGTCATTCATGATCTCCTGGAGTTTGCTCAAATTCATGCCCACTGATGCCATCCAGCCATCTCATCCTCTTTCAACCTCTTCTCCTCCTGCCCTGAATATTTTCCAGCATCAGGGTCTTTTCCAATGAGTTGGTTCTTTGCATCAGGTGACCAAAGTATTGGAGCTTCAGCTTCAGCATCAATCCTTCCAATTAATATTCAGGAGGGGCTTCCCTGGTGACTCAGATGGTAAAGAATCTGCCTACAATGCAGAAGACCCAGGTTCAATCCGTGGGTCAGGAAGATCCCCTGGAGAAGGTAGTGGCTACCCACTCCAGTATTCTTGCCTGGATAATTCCATGCCAGAGGAGCCTGGTGGGCTACACTCCACGGGGATGCAGAGTCAGACACGACTGAGTGACTAACACACTTCAGCTTTCTTTTGGTCCAACTCTCATCTGAACAGGACTACTAAAATCATATCTTTGACTATATAGAAATTTGTTGGCAAAATGATGTCTCTTATTAATACACTGTCTAGGTTTGTCATAGCTTTCCCTCCAAGGAGCAAGTGTCTTTTAATTTCATGACTGCAGTCACCATTTGCTGCTGGGGTCCAGCCCCGGTGGATCCAGGGTAATTCAAAGTGGGGATAGAGTCGGCGAGGAGAGACTTATTTAGAGACATAAAGAGAGATTAGGAAAGAATAGTGTAGTGGGAAAATTAGTGAAGAAAAGAGGCTGAATAACTTGGTTTACACAGGAGACCAATAAAGCTCTGAGACAAGGGGCTTACACCATCTACATAGGCCACCGGCACCCGCTTGAATAGCAGAAGGTGCCCTGCCTTGGGCTCCCTCTCGTGTGGGTCTTAGAAGCCAGGACAAATAAGTAGACATGGAGAGCCTCTGTGCTCCATACGGGAATTCAGCCAGAAAAGGGAGAAAAAACGACATGTGGGAGCCAAGCATTGGTTCCAGACCCACAACTTTATTTTCAAAAGCAGCTTATATACCCCAAGTTGTACCTAAAGAAATAAAGGAATAAGCAGAGTTATGCACGGGCAGCAGCCCTGACCCTTATTGAGACCAGGCTTTCTTTTTGCATACCTTCCCATACACAAAAGGTCTTAGGTGGTTTAACATAATCTTCTGGCCAGGGGGCCTGTTAACATTTTTATGGCTCTTTTCCTAGATAAATCTTTATCAACCAGAAAACTCATTTTCCCTTGAAGTGTTTTTTCTTTAATCTGCATCACCCTCAAAGTACTAAATAAAGTTACATTCCTGTAGAACAAAGGTGCAGTGGGTTATAACAAAGAAAGTACTTAACTCAAAGATCTAATGTTGCTAATGCCAGGGCTACTACCTGTTTTTCCTACATAACAACTATATCAACAAATAAAAGATATGAAAACTTAGCTGCAAGTATTGGCTCAACAATGAAACCCTTAATCAGTCCTATTCTAATGATTTTGACTCCTCGGAAGCCCCTACATTCCTAGGATATTTTAAGCTTCCTATTCCCCTCACTGTAAACAATGACATATGTAGCTGTAAGAGAGGGCAGCAGCCCTGACCCTTATTGAGACCAGGCTTTCTTTTTGCATACCTTCCCATACACAAAAGGTCTTAGGTGGTTTAACATAATCTTCTGGCCAGGGGGCCTGTTAACATTTTTATGGCTCTTTTCCTAGATAAATCTTTATCAACCAGAAAACTCATTTTCCCTTGAAGTGTTTTTTCTTTAATCTGCATCACCCTCAAAGTACTAAATAAAGTTACATTCCTGTAGAACAAAGGTGCAGTGGGTTATAACAAAGAAAGTACTTAACTCAAAGATCTAATGTTGCTAATGCCAGGGCTACTACCTGTTTTTTCTACATAACAACTATATCAACAAATAAAAGATATGAAAACTTAGCTGCAAGTATTGGCTCAACAATGAAACCCTTAATCAGTCCTATTCTAATGATTTTGACTCCTCGGAAGCCCCTACATTCCTAGGATATTTTAAGCTTCCTATTCCCCTCACTGTAAACAATGACATATGTAGCTGTAAGAGTCCGGACAAACCTGTCAGGCAGGCTAGGAAGCCATCAGAGGGGTTTTTGGATTGAAACACTCTTATTATGTCCAGGAGATTTATTATCTAAAAGCTCTAAATTAACTTTTTCCAGAAAAAGGTGGTGGGGGGACAGCCCCCTGTTAATGTCAGAGGAGTTGGTGAAAGGCATAACACAGTAAAGCAGGCAGACTCTAGTTTTGGGGGTAGATGCTCGAGAAAATCCAGGGGGACCCCTGAGGCCTGATCCTGCCTTTGTGTTTTGTCAGGCCCCTTTCCTCATGACCTTTGCCATGGGCGGGATTCCCCATGCTGGCTCCCGGCAATCTGCAATGATTTTTGAGCCCAAGGGGGAAAAAAAATCTGTCACTGTTTCTGCTTTCCCCCATATATAAGTCATGAAGTGATGGGATCAGATGCCATGATCTTAGGTTTTTGAATATTGAGTTTTAAGCTAGCTTTTACATTTTCCTCTTTCATTTTCTTCAAGAAGCTCTTTAGTCCCTCTTTGCTCCCTGCCATTAGAGTGAAATAATCTGCATATATGAGGTTGTTGATATTTCTCCCACCAACCTGGATTCCAGCTTTTGATTCATTTGGCCTGGCATTTCACATGATGTACTCTGCTTCTGCTACTGCTAAGTTGCTTCAGTCGTGTCCAACCCTGTGTGACCTCATAGATGGCAGCCCACCAGGCTCCACCATCCCTGGTATTCTCCAAGCAAGAACACTGGAGTGGGTTGCCATTTCCTTCTCCAATGCATGAAAGTGAAAAGTGAAAGTGAAGTTACTGAGTCGTGTCCAACTCTCAGCGACCCCATGGACTGCAGCTCCTCCATCCATGGGATTCTCCAGGCACGAGTATTGGTGTGGGGTACTATTGCATTCTGCATATAAGTTAAATAAGCAAGGTGACAATATGCAGCCTGGATGTACTCCTTTCCCAATTTTGAACCAGTCCATTGTTCCATGTCCAGTTTTAAATGTTTCTTCTTGATCTGCACAAAGATTTCTCAGGAGGCAAGTAAGGGGTCTAGTATTATCTCTTCAAAAACTTTCCACAATTTGTTGTGATCCACAGAGTCACAAACTTTAGTGTGGTCAATGAAGCAAAAAGTACATGATTTTTGGAATTCCTTTGCTTTCTCTATGATCCAACAAATGCTGGTTATTTGATCTCTGGTTCTTCTGCCTTTTCTAAATCCAGCTTGTACATTTTGAATTTCTTAGTTCACGTACTGCTGAAGCATAGCTTGAAGAAATTTGTGCATTTACTTGCTAGTATATGAAATGAGTACAATTTTACAGTAGTTTGAATATTCTTTGGCATTGCCTTTCTTTGGAATTAGAATGAAAATTGACTTTTTCCACTCCCATGGCCACTGCTAACTTTTCCAAATTTGCTGATATATTGGGTGTAGTACTTTAACGGCATCATCTTTTAGGATTTTAAATGGCTCCATTGGAATTTCATCACCTCCCTTAGTTTTGTTCTTGGTAATGATTCCTAAGGCTCACTTGATGTTCCAAACACTGACATCAAAGAAGCTGAAGTTGACTGGTTCTATGAAGACTTACAAGACCTTCTAGAACTAACACCAAAAAAAGATGTCCTTTTCATCAAAGGGATTGAAATGCAACAGTAGGAAGTCAAAAGATACCTGAAGTAACAGGCAGGTTTGACAAAACCATCCCCAAGAAAAAGAAATGCAACAAGGCAAATGAGTTGTCTGAGGAGGTCTTACAAATAGCTGAGAAAAGAAGACAAACAAAGGCAAGGAGAAAGGGAAAGATGTATCCAACTTAATGTAGAGTTCCAGAGAAGAACAAGAAGAGATAAAAATGCCTTCTTAAATGAACAATGCCAAGAAATAGAGGAAAACAATAGAGACTTTTCATCAAAGGGATTGAAATGCAACAGTAGGAAGTCAAAAGATACCTGAAGTAACAGGCAGGTTTGGCCTTGGAATACAAAATGAAGCAGGGCAAAAGCCAACACAGTTTTGTCAAGAGAACATACTGGTCATAGCAAACACCCTCTTCCAACAATAAAAGGGAGGACCTACACATGGACATAACTAGATAGATGACACTGAAATCTGGTTTTTTATATTCTTAGCAGCCAAAGATGGAGAAGCTCTATCCACCAGCAAAGAAAAACAAAAACAAAAACAAAACAAACAAGACTGGGAGCTGACTGTGGCTCAGCTCCTTAATGCTCCTTATTGCAAAATTCAGGCTTAAATTGAAAATAGGGGAAACCACTAGGCCATTCAGTTCAGTTCAGTTCAGTTCAGCTGCTCAGTAATGTCCAACTCTGCAACCCCATGAGTCGCAGCACCCCAGGCCTCCCTGTCTATCACCAACTCCCAGGGTTCACTCAGACTCACATCCATCGAGTCAGTGAGGCCATCCAGCCATCTCATCCTCTGTCGTCCCCTTCACAAAACCATCCCCAAGAAAAAGAAATGCAACAAGGCAAATGAGTTGTCTGAGGAGGTCTTACAAATAGCTGAGAAAAGAAGACAAACAAAGGCAAGGAGAAAGGGAAAGATGTATCCAACTTAATGTAGAGTTCCAAAGAAGAACAAGAAGAGATAAAAATGCCTTCTTAAATGAACAATGCCAAGAAATAGAGGAAAACAATAGAGTGGGAAAGACTAGAGATCTCTCAAGAAAATCGGAGATACCAAGGGAACATTTCATGCAAGGATGGGCACGAAAAGACAGAAACAGCAAGGACCCAACAGAAGGAGAAGAGATTAAGAAGAGGTGGCAAGAATACACAAAGGAACTGTACACAAAAGGTCTTCATGATCCAGATAATCACGATGGTGTGGTCACTCCCTTAGAGCCAGACATCCTGGAGTGTGAAGTCGAGTGGGCCTTAGGAACAAAGCTAGTGGATGTGATGGAACTCTAGCTGAGCTTTTTAAAGCAACTATACTCCACTAAAAGTTAAAATTAAATTAAAAATCCTCTACTTTCATGAAATTAAAGGATGTTTTAGTCACTTGAAGGCAAATTTTCTATACTTTATGACCATTTGATGCTTAAATTAGCATTGCAACATATTTCTATACACTTTAAGTAGATATATACAGTACATTTATCTAACCTATTGTAATTTTTTGGCTTCTCAGGTATCTCAGCTGGTAAAGTTCCCCGGGGAGAAGGTATAGGCTACCCATTCCAGTATTCTTAGGTTTCCATGGTGGCTCAGATGGTAAAGAATCTGCAATGTGGGAGACCTGGGTTGGATCCCTGGGTTGGGAAAATCCCCTGGAGAAGGGCATGGCAACCCATTCCAGTATTCTTGCTGGAGAATTCCATGGACAGAGGAGTCTGGCAGGTTACATTCCATGGGATTGCAAAGAGTCAGACATGACTGAGTGACTAAGCACAGCACAGCATTATAAATTTCTAGAACCAAAGACACACTGTGTACACCTTAATTTAAGTTCCATTGTTCAGTGTATGTGTGCTTTCTCTAACCCTGGGTTTTGTAGAAAAAGAATTGCAACATGAAAAGTGGAAAGAGGAGGGCTTGAATTTGAGGAGTGTCTATTAGAATCAGCATTGTAATCTTATAAAATAACTAGTACCACCACAGTAGCTTTAAGAGCACACTGGCCTGTTTGGAGCAGAAATACTTCAAAGGTTGCATTGCCTTGCTTTGCCTTTAAATTTAAATATAGATTTAAAAGGCTTAATGTTTATCAAAATCCTTCTTAGTCCACTAAGCGAAATAAGACAACTTTGTAATGAGTCATCTACATTAATGGAGTCATCTAGGTTTTTGTGTAAGACTATTATAAAGAGTTTATAACTGGGAAGTCTGTTACTTATTCAATACTGAGATTTTTTTTAAAAAATCACAATGTTCAAATAGATTCATATAATGTATCAAGGACATAATTTTTGGTTAAAATGGATTATTTTGAAATGTGCCTCCTAAAATTGTCATTGAAGGAAATTAATTTACAGCATGCTCTCATAAGGGCTTCCTCAGTGGCTCAGTGGGTAAAGAATTCACCTGCAATGCAGGAGACACAGGAGATGTGGGTTCGATCCCTGGGTTGGTAAGGTCCCCTGGAGAAGGAAATGGCAACCCACTCCAGTGTTCTTGCCTGGAGAATCCCAGGAGGGGAAGCCTGGTGGACTGCTGTCTATGGGGTTGCACAAAGTCGGACACAACTGACGCAACTTAGCAGCAACACACTAAATACTAATTGTGTGTGTGTGTGTGTGTGTGTGTGTGTGAGTTAGTCACACAGTTGAGTCTGACTCTTTGTGACCCCATACTGGGGCCCGCCAGGCTCCTCTGTCCATGAAATTCTCCAGGCAAGGATACTGGAGTGGGTAGCCATTTTTTTCTCCAGGGGATCTTCCTAATCCAGGGATTGAACCTGGGTTTCCCTCATTCCAGGCAGATTCCGGAGTATAAGTAATTCATAAATAATGTTTATTATCATTATTTTATTACTGGCTGATCCATTCAAGCTCACCAGGGTACTGGTGTGCTGATGCCTGCAAATCTTCCCTCTTCTTTTCTTGTCTTTGAAACAGCATCTTCCTTTCAAGGTTCTTTGCTGAATCCTGAAACCTTCCCTGAGCCAAAACTTGCCTTTTATGGTTCTGCAGATTGCACTTTCCATAATTCTAGGGGCTCCCTTCACATCATGATCACCATATTTAAAGAATTGTTATGTCAATTTTCTAGCATGTATCACAAAGTATCTTGAGGAAGGATGTTATGCCAATTTGTACAAAGTCAATATTTGGCCTAGGGGAGGTACAATTTATTAGTATTCATCATTGAGTGTTTATTATTTTTCAAGTATGGTGCAATAGCTGGAAAGTTAGAGTTTGCATGTATGCTGCTTGAGAACAGGGAGTGTAGGTGACTAAGAAATATTTGTTAAGCAATTAAGATTCAGTTCAGTTCAGTTCAGTCACTCAGTCATGTCCAACTCTTTGCGACCCCATGAATCATAGCATGCCAGGCCTCCCTGTCCATCACCAACTCTCAGAGTTCACTCAAACTCACATCCATTGAGTCGGTGATGCCATCCAGCCATCTCATCCTCGGTCGTCCCCTTCTCCTCCTGCCCCCAATCCCTCCCAGCATCAGAGTCTTTTCCAATGAGTCAACTCTTCACATGAGGTGGCCAAAGTACTGGAGTTTCAGTTTTAGCATCAGTCCTGCCAAAGAAATCCCAGGGCTGAGCTCCTTCAGAATGGACTGGTTGGATCTCCTTGCAGTCCAAGGGACTCTCAAGAGTCTTCTCCAACATCACAGTTCAAAAGCATCAATTCTTCAGCACTCAGTTTTCTTCACAGTCCAACTCTCACATCCATGCTTGACCACTGGGAAAACTATAGCCTTGACTAGACCTTTGTTGGCAAAGTACTGTCTCTCCTTTTCAATATACTATCTAGGTTGGTTATAACTTTCCTTCCAAGAAGTAAGCGTCTTTTAATTTCATGGCTGCACTAAGCATCTGTAGTGATTTTGAAGCCCCCAAAATAAAGTCTGACACTGTTTCCACTGTTTCCTCATCTATTTGCCATGAAGTGATGGAATCAGATGCCATGATCTTAGTTTTCTGAATGTTGAGCTTTAAGTCAACTTTTTACTCTCCTCTTTCACTTTCATCAAGAGGCTTTTTAGTTCCTCTTCACTTTCTGCCATAAGGGTGGTGTCATCTGCATATCTGAGGTTGTTGATATTTCTCCCTGTAATCTTGATTCCAGCTTGTGCTTCTTCCAGCCCAGCCTTTGTCATGATGTATTCTGCATAGAAGTTAAATAAGCAGGGTGACAATATACACCCTTGACATACTCCTTTTCCTATTTGGAACCAGTCTGTTGTTCCAAGTCCAGTTCTAATTGTTGCTTCCTGACCTGCATATAGATTGCTCAGGAGGCAGGTCAGGTGGTCTGGTGTTCCCATCTCTTTCTGGATTTTCCACAGTTTATTGTGATCCACACAGTCAAAGGCTTTGGCATAGTCAATAAAGCAGAAATAGATGTTTTTCTGGAACTCTCTTGCTTTTTCCATGATCCAGCGGATGTTGGCAATTTAATATCTGGTTCCTCTGCCTTTTCTAAAACCAGCTTGAACATCTGGAATTCACGGAAGTGATTAAGATTAACTAGCCCTTAATGTAAGAACCAAGATGCATCAATTTTAGTATGAATTTTAGGCTAGAAAGCCTTAAATCTTGTGAGTGTTCTTGCTCAAAGTTATGCCTGAGCATTTGGTCTGCAGCCACAGGAACTAAATGACTGCCACAAAACACTGAAACCTCTGTCACCTCTGAGTGTTAGCTTTCTCATTTTAAAACTGAGCTAAGAGTAGTTGTCCTGCCTATCTAATTCTGAAAATCAAAAAATATTTTTTTGAACAGTGACTCATAAATGAAAGAATATTATATTTTGTTCCACATGTCTTGGCAGAAGTCTTTCCAATTTCTTTTTCTTAGTGTGATCTGTTTGCCTCTTTCCTCTTTCTATTTCTTTCTTGAAGGCCTACATGGGCTACAAGCTGGGCAGGTAAGAGATCTTGCTTGTTGTTCATGGTGTAAAAGTTGCTGTTAATAAAAAGATACATTTTGGGTAGATATTCAGTCTATTAAACCTTGACTGAGAGGGGCTTTGGGATAACGAGGCCTCCAAACATGTAGAACAGAGTAATGCAATGAGAAAGCAGGTTTTATCTATGAAATGAGCACACACACACACACACGTAGAGAACAGACTTGTGGTTGCCAAGAGTGAGAGGGTTTAGGGGAGGAGAGGATTAGCAGATGCAAACCATTATAAACAATGAGGTCCTACTGTATAGCACAGGAAACTATATTCAGTATCCTGTGATAAACTATAGTAGAAAAGAATTTTAAAAAGAATGTGTATATATATATGTATAAAATAATATGTATATATGTATATATATATTTCCAATATATGTATATAATATGTATAAAATAATGAATATATATATGAAATGGCAATCCACTCCAGTACTACTGCCTGGAAAATCCCATGGACAGAGGAGCCAGGTAGGCTACAGTCCATGGGGTCACAAAGAGTTGAACATGACTGAGAGACTTCACTCACTCACTCACATATATACATATGCAGTTGGAACATTGCTGTACAGCAGAAATTAACAGAACCTTGTTAATCAATTATGCTTCAATTAGAAAACAAAAAAAATAAGTTTAAGGAGGTCAGTGGGCAATGGGTACTGGAGTGATCAGAGGAAGCCACCTCACTGAGTCCATTTTTCTGGTTCTCTGGCTTTTCTCATGACCATAGAGTCGTGTGTGCTGGGAACTCTTGGAGGCACAGCCCTGAGCACACACAATCCATGCAATTTGAGATCGTGAACACTACAGTTCAGACTGACACTTGAGGAATCTTAACATTTGGCTCTCAGATTAAAAGAGACAGCTTGCTGCTTTTCACAAACACATGGTTTCCTAAACTGAAGACTGAGCAACTCTGAATTTAGTAAGCAAGGCCTAAGTGGAACATAAGCTGATACTTTAATAGAATGAGAATGGATGCTCCCAGTTTCCATAAGCACTCATTTTTTTTCAGCTCATGTGCACCTTTTCTCGGGGATGAAATCAATCTTTTTGAAATGAGGAAATGAACTGTGTCACCAGCCCTCAGAGTTATGAGTGAAAAATATGGTAGATGTTCAACCTCCCACAGGTGCAGCGAATAATTCAGTGAACAATTCAGTTGAAGATATCATGTTAACCCTTCAGATGATTTTAGCCAATATTTACCAAAAATTTTACTAAATTTGAATTCTTTAAAATTTTTTACCTTATCCTAACTGTTATTTTAACTTTTATTAAAAAAAATGTAGAGATAGTTAGTGATTACTATGTCTTAAAAAAATAGAACTTGATACCCAGAAGGGTCCTTAGACATCTTGTAGTCAAATGCTTTTAAGTTAAAGATGAGATAGTGAAGCTCAGAGAGGTGAAATGATTGCCCAAGCTCTCACAGCAGAAATTTGTAGAGCTGGGAGTCAACTCAAGCTTTCTTCTTTCTCGTTCCTCTACATTATTAAAAGAAAAAGAATAAATATGGCAGTTTCCTCTCATCGATGACAACTAAAAGTTGGGTAAAAAATCTTTTGGTTGGAACTCAGGTACTTATGACAAGTTTTGAGCGTGGGTTGATATCTGACTTGCCTCCATTTCAGCGCTTTCATCTCTGGGGCTTTGGGGAAATTAGTTAGTCTTTCTAAGTTTCAGTTTCCTCCTTCATAAAAGGTGGAAAATGACAAAATATACCTCATTTAATTCACACAATTATATGATGAACTTATTTATGTAATGTGTACAGCATCAAGCCAGACACAGAGTGAATGCTTAATAAATATTAGCTATCACTTACTGCTTACATCAAATACAGTTTTTTGAGGATGCTTTTTGTGGTTAGATCCTTCTGCAGGGGAAAAAATGTTACAATCAAGGTTCCTTGGATTCTAAGTAATACTGCATTGGAATCCTCAGGAGCAAATTGAGGTGTTTAAAAGTCAAATACTCCATTTGCATATTCAACATCCTTTAGAAAGATATGCCCTCCCACGATTTTTGACATCAGGTAATCAATTTCAATTGCTTTCCAATTGAATAGCAAGTGTAAGAGATTTACCAAAGAGGAGAAAATAGCTAAGCCAGTGTCCCTGCCTTTGTCTGTGATGTTCCCTCAGCGTGGAATACTGTTCTCTTTTCTGCTTGTCCAAATTCGACTCATCCTTCATTGTCTCACCTCAAACGCAGCAGGAGCCATGCACTAGCTTCCTGTGCTTGCCTCTCGAAAAGCATTTATCACTGTTATTACAAGTTTTGACACAGATGTTGCTTTTTCCCAGTAGTTTTTGGCGCTACTCAACCCCTAGATTAGATCTCACCTGTGCACCAAACACCCTGCACTATCCTCCAGAACTTGGTGACACCTATACAGCCCTGGTTCTCCTGCCAGATCTCCTGGGTTCAAATTTCAGCTCTGCAATTTCCTATTTGATTTTGAATAAGCTACACAGCCTCTCTGTACCTGTTCTCCCCTTTCTAAAATGGGGCTTGTGTGCATGTGTGTTAAATTGCTTCAGTCGTGTCCAACTCTTCGCAACCCTGTGGACTGTAGCCCACCAGGCTCCTCTGTCCATGGGTTTCTCCAGGCAAGAATACTGAAGTGGGTTGCCATGCCCTCCTTTAGGGGATCTTTCCAACCCAGGGACTGAACCCTTATTTGCTATGTCTCTTGCACTGGCAGGTAAGTTCTTTACTTCTAGTGCCACGCGGGAAGCCAAGTTGGGTGGTTTAATCTCTCAGTTGTGTCCGACTCTTGTGACCCCATGGTCTGTAGCCTGCCAGGCTCGTCTGTCCATGGAGTTCTCCAAGCAAGAATAATGGAATGGGTTGCCATTTCCTTCTCCAGGGATCTTCCTGACTCAGGAATTGAACTCGGATCTCCTGCACTGAAGGCAGATTCTTTACCAACTGACCTATGAGGGAAATGCAAATGATGCTTATGTCAGGAGGTCAGAATGAGAATCAAATGGACTAATTAATTTAAGCACATAATAAGCCATTATTATTATCTCATAGTACAATGATCATCTGCCTAGGTGTCAATATAGCCTTCCAGATGATATACTTCATTAAATCTGTATTCCTGTTAGTCCCATCAATATATTCTTAAGCCCAAGCAAAAATATGCATTGACAATGGAAGTGAAGTTGTGTGATCTTGAAGGGCAGGGATTATATTTATTGACTGTATACAGTCAGTGCCTAATATGGGCTTAATCTATTGACAGTCAATAATTGTTTGATGAACGAATGACTGAATGAATGAATGCAGATTAACCTCTCCAACATCTTCTCTCTGCCCAGCTTGGAATTAATTGCTAATTCTTTTGTGCCACCAGATTCTCACAGCCCTTAACTGGTTCATTTCTTACACCACTTGTGCATGACAGCCCTGCATTACACTGTATTTCCATTTCCTTGGCCAAGTTTTGAACTCCTTCAAGATAAAGCCCTGTGTTCATACTTATCACAGTGTAAATGCCCAAGGCATGTTTGCTGCAAAATGAAACTAAAAAAAAAAATGACTTTGGTCAAACGTGATTTGGAACATGCTGAGAATCTTATTAATTGCTCTATCCCTGGTTCCATCATGATTTCCCTCCAAAAACTTTTTCAAGAAGGGTTTACTAAAAAAAAAAAAGAAAGAAAGAAAAGAAAAATGAACTTATTTGTAAAAAGTGCCAAGCAATCATTCTCAGAAAAAATATTCCAGAAGAAGTTGTTTTCTATTTACTCCTAACTCCATATTCTATTATTCAGAACTACATATTGTATTTTTTTTTTAAAAATAGTCTTCTTCACACTGTGTTAAGCTACAAACCTTATTTAAAAGAGAACATGTACTTCATCTTAATTTAAGCTACTGGAATTTCTTCAAAATATTTTCTGGAGGCATGAGGTCAGCTTGTAATATGGACACCAAGATCAAGTTGAATCAGCAACATCTCAGAAATGCATGTTGTAGCTGAGCACAGCATCTGGTGTTGTGTGTGTTCTTATTTCAATAGCACTCATATTAGGGCTAGAGCACACATTCTTTCCCTGGTTTGTTAATTCTGCCAAAATGTCACTTGTCAAAGTGCCTACAGAGGCCCACAATAGATGTTAAAAATGTAGCCTCATGGAAAATTGCTGTTAATATGATTTAGCTTTTGAAATCAAGATGCTTTTCTTTATAAGCATTATGGTTTTTGTCATACCTCAGCATGAATGTTTGTTTGACTTTCATAAAAGAACCAATTTGTTGAAATATCATCATATAACTGGTAATTAGACATTAAGATTATCCCCAAATTCTGCCAGGGCACTGAGGGTCATGTAGGTTTGTAGACGTCTAGCTAATGAGTTGGACTCATTAAAAAAAATCATTTTTCATGCTTATTAGAGTGAATCTATATTCTTTTATTACCCAGTACAAATTCTTTCCATATCAAGCCCAGAGCATAAAATTAAAATTGCATGAAACTTTGATCTTCTTCGTTAATCATGCTAGATCATTATATACAGGTGTCAGCCTCTATCAAATGGCAGATGTTTTCTGACCCCATATATAATGCTGAACATTTGCTGTGTGCTTTTTAAAGGAAACTGAGGTATGTGTAATATAAACCATACTCCTTTCATTACACCTTGGGTTGAGAATTTTACCTGCATCATACTTAGGGATAATTTTAATTAGGGGTATCTGACAGCTAATCTAAGGATAATGAATTTGAGAACTTAAATGAACAAAAGGATAAAAAAGTGCAAAAGTAGGTCAAATTAATTTTTACAAAATTAAATATTCATTTAGATAATGTTTCAATACCTTTATCTGAGTTTCTTTGTTAGCTTACTTATTATGTTACCTGAAATAAGTAAACAAGTAATCACTCTATAATTCTATAATCATATGGTGTTGCCTCTAGTGGGGCTTTCCAGTTGGCCTAGTGGTAAAGAATCTACTTGCCAATGCAGGAGACACAGGAGATGGGGGTTCAATCACTGGGTCAGGAAGATCCCCTAGAGGAGGAAATGACAACCTGCTCCAGTATTCGTGCCTGGAAAATTGAATGAATAGAGGAGCCTGGTGGGCTACAGTCCATGGGATCACAAAGAGTCAGACACAGCATGTACCACGCATACACACATTGACTCTAGTAAAACATGCACTGTGCAGTGCCCTTTGAAAAGTATTATATGGTGACTATTAACAAAGTCTTCTGTAACTGAGGATAGTTTGATAAAATAAGTCTTCAATCCACTGACTTCCTTTTGTTATAACTTTAAGTGTCTATTCGCATTTAACTTTTCTTTTTTGTTATAACTTTAAATGTTTATTCTTAATCAATTGGCTTCCAAAGGGTGATTCTACTAAGGCACAGTGTAACATAGACGTTATGCTTGTATGTGTTTCATTTACTCTGTTTTTAATAGGACCATCAAAAAAAAAGAAAAATAGAACCTTGTAACTGATACCAGAGATAAACCAAGAACTCCAGGTATTTAGGCTAAAATGGTTTTTCCATTGGTCATGTATGGATGTGAGAGTTGGACTGTGAAGAAAGCTGAGCACTGAAAAATTCATGCTTTTGGACTGTGGTGTTGGAGAAGACTCTTGAGAGTCCCTTGGACTGCAAGGAGATCCAACCAGTCCATTCTGAAGGAGATCAACCCTGGGATTTCTTTGGCAGGACTGATGCTAAAGCTGAAACTCCAATACTTTGGCCACCTCATGTGAAGAGTTGACTCATTAGAAAAGACTCTGATGTTGGGAGTGATTGGAGGCAGAAGGAGAAGGGGACGACCGAGGATGAGATGGCTGGATGGCATCACCAACTCAATGGATGTGAGTCTGAGTGAACTCCGGGAGTTGGTGATGGACAGGGAGGCCTGGCGTGCTGTGATTCATGGGGTTGCAAAGAGTCGGACATGACTGAGCTGAACTGAACTGAACTGAACTGAGAGCATTGTTTTTAGGGAAAATAATTGATAGTTTAACTAGTCAATGAGTTTAGAATTAGTCAGCAAAACTTATTATTTTAATTTACTTGACACAGATATCTAGTACACTAGATATTTAACATAGAAACCAGTGCATATGCTAAGTCACTCAGTCATGTTCAACTCTGCAATGCCATGTACTGTAGCCCACCAGGCTCCTCCATCCATGGGATTCTCCAGAATACTAAAGTAGGTTGCCATTTCCTTCTTCTTGACCCAGGTTTCCTGCATTGCAGGCAAATTCTTTACCACTGAGCCAACCAGGGAAGCCTCATGTAGAAACTAGCCTTATTTTAAAAAGCATAAATTGTATAATTACACAGTAATTCACAAATTGTTTTCTGTGCAACACTGTGCTAGGTCCTAGGGATACAGAGATAATAGAATTCCTGATCTCAAGAAGCTCGTGGACTACTGGGGAAGAGGGATCAACAATTATAGTAGTGTGGTTTGTTTGCATGCAGTGCTATAGGAAGTGCTCAGGGAAGAGGCTCCTAATCACAGACAGGGAGGTCAAGAAACTCTCTGAGAGACTGATCCCAGAGGGCAGTCTGAAAGAAAAGTTAGTTGATGTGAGAAAACTGGAGGGAATAGAGTCCAGAGAAAGAGGATAGCATGGAAAATGGCAGAAAAACTTGGAATAGAACAGCATATTCTTCTCTGGTTGCGGCTGTGGGGCTTAGTATATGCTGAGGAGCTGCAAGAGATGAGGCTGAAGAAGTAGGGAGCACATCGTGAAGTCTCACGTGACATGCTCGAGTGTTTGGGTTAATGCTCTAAAGCAATCCAAAGACTCTGAACCATTCCATAAGGTTTAGCGACATGGTAAAATTTGATATATATGTTGCTAAACCCATGCTGATATCAGTGAGGAAGTT
This sequence comes from Oreotragus oreotragus, assembly GCA_006410675.1. Lineage (NCBI taxonomy): Eukaryota > Metazoa > Chordata > Mammalia > Artiodactyla > Bovidae > Oreotragus > Oreotragus oreotragus. Next base: position 71,422 of record SJYX01023526.1, on the reverse strand, counting down.
AGACCAGTGAGGCTGGGCTAGATTTCAACTGGTTTTCAACTGTACTTCAAATGAGAAATGATCCTGGGTCAACATAGTGACCATGGAGTGAAAAGGAATGAAGAGATATGAGACAATATAACTCAATAGAACTTGGTTATATGTGCCCATATTAACAGGAAATTTGACCAAAGTCAGATTGGATCGACATGTGAGATCATTTTCTCATCTTTCTTTTCTCCTTTCCTGTTGTTTTTCATCAAGCAGCATTTTATTTATTTATTTTTATTTTTATTTTTTTGGTCACAGTTCCCTCAGGGAGATATGGGGGAAAGAGAGCATACGTAGCCAACATGCTTTCAGTCACTGTTTTTCAACAGCCTAATGTTTAGGAGAGAGAGGATTTTTTTTTTTTGTAGCATCTATAGACAGAAGTAGAATGCATGGGAGTAAGGATTTGTTAGTTAAAACATATAAAGAAGTCCCCTGGATTAAAAAATAGTGGTCTGTCACTGGAAGGAAGTGATGAGAATTTAGCTGTGTTTGGATCTGTATCTTTCATGATGTGACAGTCAAGATGTTGGCCGGGGCTTATGATGGCTTGACTGAGGTGGAGGATGGCCAGATCGAAGTGATTACAGGATGCATTCTGACAGGTAGAACTGAGAACAGTTTTGAGACAAGATGTCTGTGCTCCAAGTGTGGCCTAGAAGCAGAATTCCACAAGCTCTGAGGGAACTACATGGACAGAAACAGTGTTTGGGCAGCAACCAGTAAACTGATGTCCCAGTAATTAGAGAGTAGCCACTACCATGTTGTTTGACAACACTTATGCCCTTAGGATGCCTCGAGGGAAACCTCCAAAATGAATAAGGTTAAGTTTACCACTTAACCACTACTGCGACAGACCATGCAAAAGCGCGCCAGCTGCCATGGACCACGCAGAAGCTCGGCCAAGAGGAGCTGCCCCTCACCCAAGGTCAGGGGTGGCAACTGAGAGTGGCAGGCTGCGACCACACAGGAGTGACCTAGAGGAGCTACCCCCACGTCTGAGGTCAGGGGCGGCAGCTGAAAGGAGCAACCCCACATCCAAGGAGCGGTGGCTGCGTGGGCGCAGGAAGGCCGAGAGGAGCTTCCCCACGTTCAAGGTCAGAAGGGGCGGTTGTGAGGAGATACCCCTCGTCCAAGGTAAGGAGCAAGAGCTGTGCTTTGCTGGAGCAGCCAGGAAGAGATATCCCATGTCCAAGGTAAGAGAAACCCAAGTAAGACAGTAGGTGTTGCGAGAGGGCATCAAAGGGCAGACACACTGTAACCGTAATCACAGAAAACTAGCCAATCTGATCACATGAACCACAGCCTGTCTAACTCAATGAAACTAAGCCATGCCATGTGGGGCCATCCAGGATGGGCGGGTCATGGTGGAGAGCTCTGACAGAATGTGGTCCACTGGAGAAGGGAATGGCAAACCACTTCAGTAGTCTTGTCTTGAGAAGCCCATGAACAGTATGAAAAGGCAAAATGATAGGATACTGAAAGAGGAACTCCCCAGGTCGGTAGGTGCCCAATATGTTACTGGAAATCAGTGGAGAAATAACGCCAGAAAAAATGAAGGATGATGCCAAAGCAAAAACAATACCCAGTTGTGGATGTGACTGGTGATAGAAGCAAGGTCCGATGCTGTAAAGAGCAATATTGCATAGGAACCTGGAATGTCAGATCCATGAATCAAGGCAAATTGGAAGTGGTCACACAGGAGATGGCAAGAATGAATGTCAACATTCTAGGAATCAGCGAACTAAAATGGACTGGAATGGGTGAATTTAACTCAGATGAGCATTATATCTACTACTGCAGGCAGGAATCCCTCAGAAGGAATGGAGTAGCCATCATGATCAACAAAAGAGTTCAAAATGCAGTACTTGGATGCAATCTCAAAAATGGCAGAATGATCTTGTTCATTTCTAAGGCAAATCATTTAATATCACGGTAATCCAAGCCTATGCCCCAGTCAGTAACACTGAAGAAGCTGAAGATGAACGGTTCTATGAAGATCTACCAAACTTTTTAGAACTAACACCCCTAAAAGATGTCCTTTTCATTATCAGGGACTGGAATGCAAAAGTAGGGAGTCGAGAAACACCTGGAGTAACAGGCAAATTTGGCCTTGGAGTACAGAATCAAGCAGGGCAAAGGCTAAAAGAGTTTTGCCAAGAGAATGCACTGGTCATAGCAAACACCCTCTTCTAACAGCAAGAGAGAAGTCTCTACACATGGACATCACCAGATGGTCAACACCGAAATCAGACTGATTACATTCTTTGCAGCCAAAGAAGAACTGGACATGGAATAGCAGACTGGTTCCAAATAGGAAAAGGAGTACATCAAGGCTATATATTGTCACCCTGCTTATTTAACTTATATACAGAGTACATCATGAGAAACGCTGGGCTGGAAGAAGCACAAGCTGGAATCAAGATTGCTGCAAGAAGTATCAATAACCTCAGATATGCAGATGACAGCATCCTTATGGTAGAAAGTAAAGAGGAACTAAAAGTCCTCTTGATGAAAGTGAAAGAGGAGAGTGAAAAAGTTGGCTTAAATCTCAGCATTCAGAAAATGAAGATCATGGCATCCGGTCCCATCACTTCATGGCAAATAGATGGGGAAGCAGTGGAAACAGTGTCAAACTTTATTTTTTGGGTTCCAAAATCACCGCAGATGGTGACTGCAGCCATGAAATTAAAAGATGCTTACTCCTTGGAAGGGAAGTTATGATCAACTTAGATAGCATATTAAAAAGCAGAGACATTACTTTGCCAACAAAGGTCCTTCAAGTCCAGGCTATGCTTTTTCCAGTGATCATGTATGGATGTGAGAGTTGGACTGTGAAGAAAGCTATCATCGAAGAATTGATACTTTGACCTGTGGTGTTGGAGAAGACTCTTGAGAGTCCCTTGGACTGCAAAGAGATCCAACCAGTCCATCCTAAAGGAGATCAGTCCGGGTTTTCATTGGAAAGACTGATGCTCAAGCTGAAACTCCAATACTTTGGCCACCTCATGGAAAGAATTGACTAATTGGAAAAGACCCTGATGCTGGGCGGGACTGGGGGCAGGAGGAGTAGGGGATGACAGAGGATGAGATGTCTGTATGGTGTCACTGACATGATGGACATGAGTTTGCATGAACTCCTGGAGTTGGTGATGGACAGGGAGGCCTGGCCTGCTGCGATTCATGGGGTTGCAAAGAGTCAGACACGACTGAGCAGCTGAACTGAAGTTGACCATTGGCTCTGAGAAATGAGAATGGAAGCTGCAAACACCAACTGAATTGCTCTGTAGAAAATAAAAGGAAGTTTCTGTTCTTCCCCATCTAAGTTTATAAATTGTTGTTGTTGCTTAGTTTCCAAAAAAGGTGCATCTAGTCAAAGCTATGGTTTTTCCAGTAGTCATGTATAAGCTGAACTGAAGTTGACCATTGGCTCTGAGAAATGAGAATGGAAGCTGCAAACACCAACTGAATTGCTCTGTAGAAAATAAAAGGAAGTTTCTGTTCTTCCCCATCTAAGTTTATAAATTGTTGTTGTTGCTTAGTTTCCAAAAAAGGTGCATCTAGTCAAAGCTATGGTTTTTCCAGTAGTCATGTATGGATGTGAGAGTTGTACTATGAAGAAAGCTGAGCACCGAAGAATTGATGCTTTTGAACTGTGGTGTTGGAGAAGATTCTTTTGAGTCCCATGGACTGCAAGGAGATCCAACCAGTCCATTCTAAAGGAGATCAACCCTGGGTATTCTTTGGAAGGAATGATGCTAAAACTGAAAGTCCAGTACTTTGGCCACCTCATGCGAAGAGTTGACTCATTGGAAAAGTCCCTGATGCTGGGAGGGATTGGGGACAGGAGGAGAAGGGGACGACAGAGGATGAGATGGCTGGATGGCATCATGGACTCAATGGATGTGAGTTTGAGTAAACTCCGGGAGTTGGTAGAGGACAGGGAGTCCTGGCGTGCTGAAAAATTCATGGGGTCGCAAGGAGTCGGGTACAATTGAGCGACTGAACTGAACTGAACTGAGGCACAGGAGAGGAGATGGCACTCTCTTTACCAGCAGTGACTAGAGCTTCCTGGGATTGCTGAAACTACGGGGTTGAAAGCAATGTTTTGGGGGATCCTGTTATATGATTTTTACTGTCATCTCTACCTTCTCATAGTCTGACTTTGCTGCAAGTGGTAACTCCAGTTTTACACAAACCCTTTAAAACAGAACTCTTGTCCTGCTTCTGTCATTGTTTTCACTACAGTTTTCCTTCAAATATGACCTCTTTTTTAATAAGATCACTAATGGGTTTTGTTTTTTTGGTCCATGATTGTCCCAAAGATACTGAGGAGGGCACTTTTCTATTTCTGGAATTTCCATAAACTTGTGACTTTGGGTTATTCTCTATATAGAGAAGGTCTCAGAGACAGCCAGGCTGTTGACATCTATGTATCTATGTGTCTTGCATATTATTTGCAAGAACTGGGGGAAGATGAGGTGCTTCTAGAACCTTTAGGAAACATATTAATGTTGAAATACAGTTCTTCTTTGTTACATGACCCTGGTTTTTTATTATACATTTTATCATCTTTGTTTAAGAACTCTCCCTGTACCCACATAGAAGCATATGATAAACAACAATGAAACACAATGTTCAGTTAGTTTGAAGTGTAAAGTCACTATTGATTCACGTCTTATAGTGGTGAAAAACAGATTTATAGACTTTCAAAAGATATAGTTCATAACTTGTTTTTGTTTTCTGCATCTTCAATGGATTCTTTTGGATTTCTCTCCAGAATTCTAGAGTTCCATCTGGAGACCCCAGTTACCTAGTTCAAAGAAGGAGGAGATGGTCATTCATTCATTCTCTGAACCAATAATTACTGAGCACCCTCTGTGTGCCAGGTGCTTTGGTGGATATCTAGGACATATGCTGAACAGATTCTTCTCATGAGAAGAACTTGCCCCTTGAAGCTTTTAAGGGAATTAGATAATGTACAATGGGGTTAAGTGATATATTCATATAATGTATTTACCACATGGCCTAAGGCGGAGCAAGTACTCAGTAAACATGATTATTCGCTATAATTTTCAGTATCATCCAATGGATACAATGAGACTGTCCCTTTAGGCCTTCACTGCTTGGGGTTAGGCTTCCTATAGTTGCTGTCTCAGGTCACTAAATTCATAACCTCAGAAACTGTCTTGGTGTGTGGCATCAGGAGAGAATCTGTTTTGGAGAAAGTGCTGGCCTGTTTGTGTGTGTGTGTGTTAGTCACTTAGTCATGTCTGACTCTTTGAAATCCCATGGACTGTATCCCACCAGGGTTCTCTGTCCATAGAATTCTGTAGTCAAGAACACTGGAGTTGGTTGCGATTCCATTCTCCAGGCCTCTTTGTGTGCCTGGAGTCTAAATCAAAGGAGATATTGCCAGGAATCACTTTACATTACACTGAAGCCACATTTCTATCTTCTAGAATGCATCATTAAAACTTTTTCCTCCATACTTTCCCTCCATCATTACTGTCAAAACAAGATGCAGCGTATCAATCACTTCTTAGAGGAATTCAATAGCAGTCTCTGTGAGTAATGAAATGATCTCTAGGTTGATAGAGAGTATACCACTGACAGTCTGATATGACAGTTGTCTCTCATGGTAGCAAGTGCTAAACAAAGCTGAAAAGAAAACTGAGATGCCTGTAGGAGTAGCAATAGAGGAATAGATTTTATGTCACAAAATTATAACTTATGAGCAAATATTTTTCACCATGGTTAAGGATCTAGATGGGAAATTATCAACTAAGAGTTTGTAGAACACAAACTAGAACCCATATCCTAATCTCTTAGTCATGACTATTCATATTAAGGCAAGATAATTTGTAAAGCTTATCTGATATTTCAATTTTCATCTCTATTTTAGATTTAACTGGATTAATTCAGTTTTTTGTTCAATGAATAAGATCTTTAAATTTAGAATTAAGTGCAGAGGTCATTGTAGGTTTATAATTTTTTGTATAGTCAAGAAGACATATTTAAAAATATTTTTATCTATTATCACTTAATAAAAGGCATTTTAAATATCAAAAATGCAGAAAGGGCATAATCTCAGAATAAAAGAATACTTCTACAAATGAAAAATTTAATTTTATTAAGANCATTGGAGGTTTATAATTTTTTGTATAGTCAAGAAGACATATTTAAAAATATTTTTATCTATTATCACTTAATAAAAGGCATTTTAAATATCAAAAATGCAGAAAGGGCATAATCTCAGAATAAAAGAATACTTCTACAAATGAAAAATTTAATTTTATTAAGAAATCCCTATATTGTCTTTAATTTTCTCATTTTCTAAAGCACTTTAGGACAAGCTGTCATGGATTGATACTATTCAACTATCATTCTTTAGTGATTTCATAGGGAACTTTTGTGCCTTCCCAGCAGGCTTTGTGGGGGCCAGGACTACAGCAAGTCCTTCTCCTTCTCCCTGCCAGTGCCCACCTGCACTGGACTCAGAATAAAGGTTCAGAAAAGCTGTAATAAAGTAGTTCACTGTAAGAATATTCTACTAGTGAGAGCTATGTGAAACTGGAAAGGATTATTAGTATGTTCACAAGTTTGGCTTCCCAGGTGGCTCAGCAGTAAAGAATCTGCCTGCTAATGCAGGAGACACAGGAGATGTGGGTTCAGTCTTTGGGTCAGGAAGGTCCCCTAAAAGAGGAAATGACAACCCTCTCTAGTATTCTTGCTTAGAAAATTCCAAGGACAGAGGAGCCTGGCAGGCTACAGACCATGGGTTACAGAGTTGGGTACAACTGAGTGACTGAGAACAAAATCTGTATGTTATTTGAGGTCATCCAGCAGAGATCGAACGACTTGTCTGGGAGGGTTATAAAAGGCATTTTTCTTAATCTGGATTTTCTAGAAAAAAAAAACATCCTGAGGCAAGATTTAAAGTGCTAATGATTTCCTGGGAGATGCCAAAGTGAGGAGAGAGAGTGAGTAAAGAGTCAAGTGAGGAAGGCAAGCTGTGAAGCAATGAGGAGTCAGGGGTTATTTTACAAGCAGACCCCCAAGAGACACAGGAAGACACTTAGTATGTAAAGCTTTTTGCATAAGGAAGCTTTCAGGATGGGCTTTAAAGAGAAACCATGCCTAGATTCATTTGTGGAAGCCAAAATATAGAGGAATTAAAGGTCAACATTTGCTTTGTGGATTAACTCCCCTTCTCTTCCTAGTTTTATCATCTGACACCTGCAGAAGCTGCTCTGTGTCCCATCCCATGCCCTGTGTGGAATGTTTTGTCTAGTCTAGAAGAGATGGGAAGAGTCAGAAACTCCATGTGTGGGGTTTGTTGGTCACACTGCTTTGAGGTGGCCATGGGAAGGAATTGGAAGTCCTAGAGCAGGTAGCTTATTGGTCCCAGGAGCAGGAACCCTGCAGACACAAGTGTTGATGGTTGATGGACAGAGCTGCTGATGGTCCAGGAATCAGCTGGCTCTGAGGAAATCTGAGAAGTATATAAAATTTGTGTCCAATGTAGTATTCATGTGTAAAAAGTTGAGATAGACTGCTGTTTCCAATGTCCATTACAAGTGCCATGTGTGGTATACAGGATGATTTTAGGTGAACTGTGAATAAATAAATTTTAAGTGTAATGTGTCTATTTTAATGTGTATCAGAATAAAATAACTAATACTTTAACATAATATTATATTCAGAACAGCAGTGAGTTTTCTCTTGAGCATAAATAGTTTATAACAAAAATTAAAGTTAACTTGAAGAATAATAGTAAGTAAATTAGAATATAGATTATATGTCAATGTGACAGAAATTGCTATATATTGACTGCAGTTTAAAAATACCAGACCAGATGAACCTCTTACCTCAAGAATCCACGATTTGATGAATGCACAGTTACACAACTTTGTCTTCCTGGTAATAAGAGCTGCTAAGATGCTGAAAGGGCAGGGGCCTTAATCTCTAGCGTGTGAATTGCTTTGGCTTGGATTTGATTTTAGGACCTTGCACTTTTTCTCAATAAAGCTTTGCTAGCCTCCCAGTTTGGATTTTATAGGGTTCTATTTTTTTCTTTCATTAAGTATTTATTTATTCCAGTGCCTTAAAGTGGGAAAAAATGTAAACCTAATAGTCATTTGTAGGGGCACTTATTCTTCCTCTCCACACTGAAGCATTACCACTAACCAAGACGATTCATCTTCATCCTTCATTAGAGTGTGTTATTCACTGAAGTGGTTTATGACCAAATAGAGTTGCTGGCCTTGCAGATTCTTTTTGGGGTGGTACTGAATCAAATGTGTTCTTCCTGTCTAGATAAATCATTCCTTAGATTTTCTTGGTTGAATTTGTGTTAATTTTTAAAACTAGCAGGCAAAATCGATAAAACCTTATCACTCAGAGGAATGCTAGAGTGTGGACACTCTAATTCAGATTTCTTATGCAACAAACATTACCTTAAACACAAATGAATAATTAAGATATTTTATTCTTTCCAGTGAAACTAAAATGTATGAAAAGATGAAGTCATGCTTTTGATGACAACACTTTTAAAAGTGAAATGAAGGCAGAGCAGTGCTGCCAGGATAGACCTGTTAAACATGAACAATGAACTGGATCTGGGACCTTTTTTGTCAAGTGGGATGCTTCCTTAAAGACTGTAGATAGCCAGTGATTTTTAAAAACATTTTTTAGCTGGAGGAAAACTTATAATGTTGTGTTCATTCTGCCTTACAATGATGCATATTAGTCATACTTATATATATATCCCCACCCTCTGGAACCTTCCCCCCTCCCCCATTCTACCCCTCTAGGTCATCACAGAGCACCATAGCCAGTGCTTCTTGATAAAATTTAAAAAGTCATTTAGAGGATCCTATGCCAGCTTCTTTACAGGTTATTCTCACTTATTCCTCATTGCAATTTTGACAGAAAACATCCTTTTGATGATAATGCTGTAAGGGTATAAATAATAACAGCTGCTATATTAAAACACCCTATGATAATCACCAGTACTGTATACATTATATGCATTATTTAATTTAGTTCTCAACATGACCCCATTAAGTGGGTACTTGAATTTCCATTTTATCGTTAGTATTTCCATTTTAAATAGAAAAAGAAAGCAAATTAATTTGTCTAAGGTGGCACAATTGGGATTTGAATTTGATTTGTCTGTTTGCAAAGTCTGCATTTTTAACTATTAGTCTGTTCCTACAAAGTATACAACCAGAGAATATCAAAAGCAAAATAGATCAACTTGAGATGTATCACCCTGGTTATTGCCTAAAGTAGCAGACTGAAACAGTGAATAGTGAATAAATAGACTTATAAGAAATGAATGTTGTTGGTTCAGGGTGAATTTCTCTTTGAAAAATTACCTGGACAAGAGTTCTGTGGTTTAGATAACCTTTCTCTTTACCCTTGTCTCACTTTTCTTGGATTGGAAAACATATTTAAGAAATCACTAATAATCCACCCATAGTTTATGTTTTTAAATAACCAAATATGTCACGATAGATAAAATGTTAGAAAGAAACAGCCCTTAAAAAACCCAGAACTAGAAATTAAAGATGAACCTCATTTTTCTCCACCTTTGTTCGGAAATGTATAAGTAGCTTGAATTACTAAGATTTCATGAGAATGAATAGAAATAATTTTAATTTGACAAAAGATACAGGATGAGAGTCCTAAGGAGGTGGGATGAAAGAAAGTTACTCTGATAATGAATCCTAAGAAGAGACAGTGACATTAATAGACCCAAATTAAGATCAGTAGGCCCTGATTTTTTTAGCACCTTGGTTCTAATAATAGGAAAGGTAAATGGAAGTAATTACTGCTCAGGATGGAATTGGAAAAACTGAAGTGTTTTGGTAAAAGTGAATTATAAAGACGAAATATGAAAATATATAATCATCACTCTGTTTCCATACCTTGGGTTTAGTTGGCCTACCTGAAGCTCAGATCACACTAGCTTGTGAATGGATATAAGGAAGGCTGATAATAAATTAAAATGTACAAATTTTGACCCTGAAATCCTTCCATGTGAGAAGGTGGCTTCGTTATTGGACCAGAAGAAACATGGTTATAGAAGGCGGAGCAAATACAGGATTACTCTGATGCCCAAGCATGTCACATTCTTCTGGGAGACTGATGGGCTGAAGCACCAAGCTAGGACTCCATTGAACATTTCTCCTGGAGGTTGAATGCAAGAATATGGAGTCTGGTGACAGTATTTCAGATATTTTCCCTTTGCAATACTAAGTTATAGCTCATCCATGTTTTGGGCTTACTGAATGCAGTGTTTCTCAATGTATTGTTCTTGGCCCTATTATACCAGCATCTTCTTTGGTGTTCATTAAAATTACAGATTTCTTGATCTCACCTTTGGAGGTTTGGCCAGAAATTTGCAGTTGTAGGAGTGTCTTAGGTCAGCTTTCTCAGCAAGCAAACTCTGAAGCAGAGTTTTGCATTAGAACATTTATTGGGAGATTGCTTTCAGGTAGGGCACTTGTAAGGGAGCAAGGGAAATAGAATTTGGTATTGCAAAAGCAATATCGGCCAATCCTATTGGGAATTTTGGAGGCAGAGCCTTCATGTTTGCCATGAACGGAGGCTAATGGACTAAGCCCATAGACCATTTTTATTTCAACAAAGTGGTTGAACTATACAAAGGTATACTCTCAGATCCTTAAAACTCTACCCATTGAGAGGATTCTCTTCATTGACAGCTTCACCCCTGAGTGGACTATAATGAGTCAGCCATCAGTCTCCAGCTTGGATACACATACTGACAGATCCATTGGTAAAACAAGCTTAGTCTTTTTCCTTCTTCATCAGCTGGTCATAAATGCACCTCTTCCACCCTCCCCATGTAGTCATAGGTGTGAGCTAATGAACAAGCACAAATAAAATATTGCTAAATCACATGGAAGCCTAGACTACATGCCTATGCAGCTAAATTTCACCCTCTAGCCTTACTCATGATCAGTATGCTCTCTAAAGGTATGTTCTCTCTTATATTGCTGTTTCCTCCACCTATGACTTGGTACATTTGACTCTATGCAACTTATGATGGATTGCTCTAGCTCCATGGCCTCTTGAACTTTCAAGGTCAGATACTACATTACCACTAAAATTTAGTAACATGCCAGGTTTTTATTTTTATTTTTAACATTTTAAAATTTTAAATTTACTTATTTTTTTAATTGAAGGAATATTACTTTACAGAATTTTGTTGTTCTCTGTCAAAACTCAACATGAAACAGCCATAGGTATACATATATCCCCCCCCCTCTTTTGAACTTCCCTCCCATCTTCCTCCCCAGCCAACCCCTCTAGGTACATATAGAGCTCCTGATTGAGTTTCCTGAGCCGTACAGCAAATTTCTGTTGGCTATCTATATTACATGTGGTAGTGTAAGTTTCCATGTTGCTCTTTCCATATATCTCACCCTCTCNCCACCCCCCTCTTTTGAACTTCCCTCCCATCTTCCTCCCCAGCCAACCCCTCTAGGTACATATAGAGCTCCTGATTGAGTTTCCTGAGCCGTACAGCAAATTTCTGTTGGCTATCTATATTACATGTGGTAGTGTAAGTTTCCATGTTGCTCTTTCCATATATCTCACCCTCTCTTCCCCTCTCCCCATGTCCATAAGTCTATTCTCTATGTCTCTTTCTCCACTGCTGCCCTGTAAATAAATTCTTCGCTATCATTTTTCTAGATTCCGTATATATGCTTTAGAATACAGTGTTTATCTTTCTCTTTCTGACTTACTTCACTTTGTATAATAGATTCTAGGTTCATCCACCTCATTAGAAGTGACTCAAAGGCATTCTACTTAAGGCTGAGTAATATTCCATTGTGTATATGTACCACACTTCTTTACCCATTCACCTGTCAATGGACATCTAGTTTGCTTCCATGTTCTAGTTATTGTAAATAGTGCTGCTGCAATGAACAATGGGGTACACGTGTCTCTTTCAATTTTGGTTTCCTCAGGGCATATGCCTAGGAGTGGGATTGCTGGGTCATATGGTGGTTTTATTCCTAGTTTTTTTTTTTTTTTTAAGGAATCTCCATACCATCTTCCATAGTGGCTGTATCAATTTACATTCCCAGTGTTTCCTTTTCTCCACACCCTCTCCAACATTTATTGTTTGTAGACTTTTTGATGATCACCATTCTGACCTGTGTGAGGTGGTATGTCATTGTAGTTTTGATTTGCATTTCTCTAATAATGAATGATGTTGAGCATCTTTTCATGTGTTTGTTAGCCTGTATGTCTTCTTTGGAGAAATGTCTGTTTAGGTCTTTTCCCCAATTTTTGATTGGGTTGTTTGTTTTTCTGGTATTGAGTTGTATGAGCTGCTTGTATATTTTGGATATTAATCCTTTGTCAGTTGCTTCATTTGCTATTATTTTCTCCCATTCTGAGGATTGTCTTTTCACCTTACTTATAGTTTCCTTTGCTGTGCAAAAGCTTTTAAGTTTAATCAAGTCTCACTTGTTTACTCTTGTTTTTATTTCTGTTACACTAGGAGGTGGGTCATAGAGGATCTTGCTTTGATTTATGTCATTGAGTGTTCTGCTTATGTTTTCCTCTAAGAGTTTTATAGTTTCTCGTCTTACATTTAGGTCTTTAATCCATTTTGAGTTTATCTTTGTGTGTGGTGTTAGGAAGTGTTCTAATTTCATTCTTTTGCATGTAGCTGTCCAGTTTCCCCAGCACCATTTATTGAAGAGGCTGTCTTTGCCCCATTGTATATTCTTGCCTCCATTGTCAAAAATAAAGTACCCATAGGTGCATGGGTTTATTTATGGGCTCTCTATCTTATTCCAATGATCTATATTTCTGTTTTTGTAACAGTACCATACTATATTGATGACTGTAGCTTTTTAGTATAATCTGAAGTCAAGAAGGCTGATTCCTCCAGCTCAGTTCTTCTTTCTCAAGACTACTTTGGCTATTCAGAGTCTTTTGTGTTTCCATATGAATTGTGAAATTTTTTCTCTAGTTCTGTGAAAAATGTAATTGGTAATTTGATAGAGATTGCACTGAATCTGTAGATTGTGTTTGGTAGTTTAGTAATTTTCACAATATTGATTTTTCCTACCCACGAACATGGTATATCTCTCCATCTGTTTATGTCACCTTTGATTTCTTTCATCAGTGTTTTATAATTTTTTGTGTACAGTTCTTTTATCTCCTTGTAAGTTTATTCCTAGATATTTAATTCTTTTTGTTGCAGTGGTGAATGGGATTCATTAATTTTTCTTTCTGATTTTTGATTGTTAGTATATAGAAATGCAAGTGATTTCTGTGTATTGATTTTGTATCCTGCAACTTTGCTAAATTCACTGATTAGCTCTAGTAATTTTCTGTTACTATCTTTAGGGTTTTCTGTGTACACAATCATGTCATCTGCAAACAGTGAGAGCTTTACTTCTTTTCTTATCTGGATTCATTTTATTACTTTTCCTTGCTGTAGTTAGGACTTCTAGAAATATGTTGAGTGATAGTGGCAAAACTGGGCACCCTTGTCTTGTTCCTGATCTTAGGGGGAATGCTTTAAGATTTTTACCATTAAGAATAATGTTTGCTATAGACTTATTATATATAGCCTTTACTATGTTGAGGTAGGTTCCTTTTATGCCCATTTTTTGAAGAGTTTGAATTATAAATGGGTGCTGATTTTGTCAAAGGCTTTTTCTGCATCTATTGAGATTATCATATGGTTTTTATCTTTCAATTTGTTAATACAGTGTATCACACTGATTGATTTACATATATTGAAGACTCCTTGCATCCCTGAAATAAACCCAACTTGATCATGATGTATGAGCTTTTTGATGTGTTGCTAAACTCTGTTTGCTAAAATTTTGTTGAGAATTTTTGCATCTATGTTCATCATTGATATTGGCCTGTAGTTTTCTTTTTTGTGTGTGTTTTCTTTGGTTTTGGTATTAGGGTGATGGTGGCCTTGTAGAATGAGTTTGGAAGTGTTCCTTCCTCTGTAATTTTTTGAAAGAGTTTCAGAAGGATAGGCATTAGTTCTTCTCTAAATGTTTGATAGAATTCTCCTGTGAAGCCATCTGGTCCTGGACTTTTGTATTTTGGGAGATTTTTGATCACGGCTTCAATTTCAGTGCTTGCAGTTGGATTGCTCATAATTTCTATTTCTTCCTGTTTCAGTCTTAGAAAATTAAACTTTCCTAAGAATCTCTCCATTTATTCCAGGTTATTCATTTTATTTCTGTAGAGTTATTCATAGTAGTCTCTTATAATCCTTAATATTTCTGCATTGTTGTAACCTCTCCTTTCTCATTTCTAATTTTGCTGATTTGGTTCTTTTTTTCTTGACACATCTGGCTAAAGGTTTGTCAATTTTATCTTCTCAAAGAAGCAGCTTTTAGATTTATTAATATTTACTATTGTTTCTTTAATTTCTGTTTCCTTTATTTCTGCTTGGTTCTTTATGATTTCTTTCCTTCTACTAATTTTTTTTTTTGTTCTTCTTTTTCCAGTTGTTTTAGGTGTAAAGTTAGGTTATCTATTCAATACGTTTCTTGTTTCTTGAGGTGGGATTGGTTGCTATAAACTTTCCTCTTAGAGCTGCTTTACTGCATCCCATAGGTTTTGAGTTGTTGTGTTTTCATTGTCATTTGTTTCTAGAAAATTTTTGATTTCCCTTTTAATTTCTTCAGTAACCTGTTGGTTATTTAGAAACGTGTTTAATCTCCATGTGTCTGTATTTCTTACAGTTTTTTTTTTCTTGTAATTGATATATAGTCTCATAGCATTGTGGGTGGAGAAGATGCTTGATATAATTTCAATTTTCTTAAATTTACTGAGGTTTGATTTGTGACCCAAGATGTGGCTTATCCTGGAGAATGTTCCATGTGCCCTTGAGAAGAAGGTGTATTCCTCTGTATTTGGATGGAACGTTTTGAAGATATCCATGAGATCCATCTCATCAAATGTATCATTTAAGACTTATTTAAAGTCTTAAATGTTTTAAGACTAAGTTTTGATGATCTGTCCATTGGTGTGAGTGGGAGAGAAGATGCTTGATATAATTTCAATTTTCTTAAATTTACTGAGGTTTGATTTGTGACCCAAGATGTGGCTTATCCTGGAGAATGTTCCATGTGCCCTTGAGAAGAAGGTGTATTCCTCTGTATTTGGATGGAACGTTTTGAAGATATCCATGAGATCCATCTCATCAAATGTATCATTTAAGACTTATTTAAAGTCTTAAATGTTTTAAGACTAAGTTTTGATGATCTGTCCATTGGTGTGAGTGGGATGTTGAAGTCTTCTACTATTATTGTGTTACTGTCAATTTTTCCTTTTATGTCTTTCAGTGTTTGTCTCATGTACTGAGTTGCTCCTATGTTGGGTGCATAGATATTTACACTTGTTAAGTCTTCCTCTTGGATTGATCCCTTCATCATTATGTAGTGTCCTTCCTTATCTCTTGTAATGTTTATTTGAAGGTTTATTTTTTCTGATTTATATCATGGAAAAAGCAAGAGAGTTCGACAAAAACATCTATTTCTGCATTATTGACTAGGCCAAAGCCTTTCACTGTGTGGATCACAATAAACTGTGGGAAATTCTGAAAGAGATGGGAATACCAGACCACCTAACCTGCCTCTTGAGAAATCTGTATGCAGGTCAGGAAGCAACAGTTAGAACTGGACATGGAACAACAGACTGGTTCCAAATAGGAAAAGGAGTACGTCAAGGCTGTATATTGTCACTCTGCTTATTTAACTTCTATGCAGAGTACATCATGAGAAACGCTGGACATGAGAAACACAAGCTGGAATCAAGATTGCCGGGAGAAATATCAATAACCTCAGATATGCAGATGACACCACCTTTATGGCAGAAAGTGAAGAGAAGCTAAAAAGTCTCTTGATGAAAGTGAAAGAGGAAAGTGAAAAAGTTGGCTTAAAGCTCAACCTTCAGAAAACGAAGATCATGGCATCCGGTCCCATCATTTCATGGGAAATATATGGGGAAACTGGAAAAAGCGTCAGACTCTATTTTTTTGGGCTCCAAAATCACTGCAGATGGTGATTGCAGC
>SJYX01023526.1:32499-49516 GCA_006410675.1 Oreotragus oreotragus | reverse complement strand
GCTCTTAAGATTGGCCCAATGGTTTGTTTAAATTTCAAATAAGGTCAGATTTGTGCTTAGTTTTTTGTTTGTTTATTTGTTTTACCTCTGATGGGCAAGGCTGAGTGAGGTGGTAATCCTGTCTGCTGATGATTGGGTTTGTATTTTTGTTTTCTTTGTTGTTTACATGGGGTGCCCTGCACAGGGTGCTACTGGTGGTTGGGTGATGCTGGGTCTTATATTAGTAGTTTCCTTTGTGTGAGTTCTCACTATTTGATACTCCCTAGGGTTAGTTTTCTGGTGGTCTAGAGTCTTGGAGTCAGTGCTCTCACTCCAAAAGCTCAGGACTTGATCTTGCTAGGCATGCCCCAAGCTGTGTGCAGTCATGCCCGTGCCAAAGGTTTGCGTTCTAGGAAGCTGAGGGTGTGGGAGGTGGAGAGTCATCTGTGCATCAGACAGCAGAGGGCACCTCTGTCCTTCCCGGGCCACACCTCCCCAGCACAGGTGTGGGGCCATCAAGGGCAGGGTGGAGACATGTTGTAGCAGGTTCCCAGCCATGTTGCAAGAAAGTCTGCACAGCCAGCCAGCTCCCTGGAACCTGTCTGAACTCAGACATCCAGGCTTCTGCCAGCAAAGTAGAAAATCCTTCTTTTCTGTCCACTCTTGGGGCTACCCAGCAAGGAAAAGTCCCAGCATCCAGGCCAGAAGAGCAGAACCTGGAGGACAGCCGGTGTTCACTGGGAAGGGGGTGGGCTCACTCATGCTATGGTTTTTGAAAGGTATATAATTTATTGCTGAAAATGGCATAACCTTGCATCAGATCTCTACTGCTACTACTAAGTCACTTCAGTCGTGTCTGACTCTGTGCGACCCCATAGATGGCAGCCCACCAGGCTCCCCTGTCCCTGGGATTCTCCAGGCAAGAACACTGAAGTGGGTTGCCATTTCCTTCTCCAATGTGTGAAAGTGGAAAGTGACAGTGAAGTTGCTCAGTCATGCCCGATTCTTAGCTACCCCATGGATTGCAGCGGGCTCCTCCACCCATGGGATTTTCCAGGCAAGAGTACTGGAGTGGGGTGCCATTGCCTTCTCCGCATCAGATCTCTAGAGGATGTATATTCTTCTTCTATTGGTTCTTGCCCTAAGCTTTGAAAGCCTCTTTTCCCTCTATAGATACCTCTAGTGCCATAGGATTTGCCATGAATTGTGTATCACCTTCTCGACCTGACACTGAACTATGTATCTCTGTGTCACTTGGAAAATAGGTCAAAACATATTCCGAAATGTGTTAAAATGTGTTATCTATGGAACATACAGAGGCCTGCCAGATGATTGTACTTCCTGCCTAGTGATGGGAGTTCTGAAGTATAATAATTTTTCCTTTATTTCTGAGTCAATGTCTCAACATTCCCCAGACCATTGAATCTCTGACAATTTCACAGATGTGGGACCCTAAATCTTCATAGTATTTATTTTCCCCACCTTACTTTATGATTCTTATGAGGCCTTCATCATTTTGAGGCTCCTTGTACATCTGGTCTGATTATCATGATATCATCAGCATAATGTACCATTTAATTAGCCTGTGAAATATTCAAATAACCCAGGTTCCTTTGAACTATACTATGACAGAGAGTGGAAGAGTTAACATAGCTTGGGCACCACCATGAAGGTATTTGTTGTTGATTTCATAAGAATATGAAGTGCTTCTGATCCTTCTCCTTGATGTGAATGGCAAAGATGGCAGTGACCAAGTCAAGGGCAACATACAATGTCATAGGGACTATGTTGAATTTCTGAAGCACTAAACCACATTTGGAAAAAGAGCTGCTATTGAGACAGAAGTTTTTGAATTTGCATTAGTTTGCTGCCACTTGCTAGCATTGAGTATCTAATCTTGACTCACACAACTCCCTTTGGCTTCGGGAAATGCAGCAGAGGGACTCGGCTGTGAGTCATCAGCAGCCAATCCCCCTTGCAGCTGGAAGAGCAAGTGTATCTAACCAGAATGTGAGGTCTGAGCAGCACACCACAATACATATAACAGACTATTTTAATGAATCTTACACACAGTAAAATTTGAGAACACTTCAGTAGACCCTATATTCCTCAGCCATGAATTTTAAATGTTTCCGTTGAACCATTGGAAAATGATTGATATCCCCTTTCAGTTTATTTTGGACGTCTCAAGTGGTGCAGAGGTAAATAATCTGCTTGTCAATGCAGGAAACACAGGAGATGCAAGAGATGTGGATATGATACCTGGGTCAGGAATATCCAGTATTCTTCCCTGAACTCTGAGTCCCGGGGTTCTAGAGTCCATGGGGTCACAAAAAGTCAGACACGACTGAATAACTGAGTACACAATAGTTCAGCTTGTTTTAGCCACTAGTTTGTGTCTCTGCTTTTTGAAAAATATCGAATTGTCACTTTAGAAATATTTTCTTTGTTTTTCTCAAACATCAGTCATAAAATTCACTAAAATGATTAAAAGTGAATCATCAGATTAAAAGTGAATACCACTGAAATAGATATACTGGTCTTTACTATTTTTGGAAGAGGTATAGTGATTCCTACCTTTAAAACATACATACACACTAGCACACTACATACACATACATAAACACACCACACACATACTTACCACATATATACATATCACAAACACACCCCTAAACAGGAATATTTCATGTACCATCTCATTATATTTGCATTCCATTGCTTTTGCAAACTATGTGTGGTCTAGATATAGAAAAATGAGAGAATTTAAAACGTTGCAAGACTTATTTCTTGTTGTGTGCATTTATTACTATATGTCATGGTGCACACTAGATTGTATCATCTAGAATGTAAGAAGAGACAAGTCTGCACAGCATAGTGATTATTAGCATGCACATTGGACCCAGATTTCCTGGGTTATGGGTTCTAGTTATAGTTCTAGTTTTGTTTCCTTTCCACTTAAAACAGCATTTCAGAATCAAGCAAGAAAAAAGAAAGATATTATTTTTGGAATTAACTTTGAGTTATTTCCAACTTAATAAAATATCAACAATTTATTACCTTCTTTTTAACACATTAGTTATGACATGGTACACACTTGATCATGACACATCAGTGAGGAATTGCCATAGTTGAAAACTGCAGCCTTAATGCAAGCTTACCAAATTTGCCTGTATTTCAGAATCATCTGGAGTGCTTAAATAATCCAGATTCCAAGTCCTCTCCTTTTCCATGAAGTCAAGATATAGAAACTCTTGTGATCCACATTGACTATAG
Organism: Oreotragus oreotragus; assembly: GCA_006410675.1. Lineage (NCBI taxonomy): Eukaryota > Metazoa > Chordata > Mammalia > Artiodactyla > Bovidae > Oreotragus > Oreotragus oreotragus. The sequence continues at coordinate 46,261 of SJYX01023526.1, read as the reverse complement.
TCCACCAGTCTCTTCTGTCCATGAAATTCTCCAGGCAAGAATATTGAAGTGGATAGCCATTCCCCTCTCCAGGGGATCTTCCTGACCCAGGATTAAACCCCAGTCTCGTGCATTGCAAGTGGATTCTTTACCATCTGATCCACCAAGGAAGCTCCAGAACAATTCTATCATCTCCAATTTCCCTTTATCCTCCCCACAAGCCCAAATCCTAGCAACCATTGATTTTTTGTCTATCCCTATAGTTTTGCCTCTTCTAGAATGTCATATAAAATAAATCATAAGTATATAGCTGTGTGAGACTAGTTTCTTTCACTTAACATGCTGCATTTGTTGCATGTATCAGTAGTTCATTCCTGAGTAGTATTCCATTGTGTGAATATATCACAGTTTGTTTATTTATCAGTTGAAAGACATTTAGACTGTGTCCAGTTTTGGGTGGTTATGAGTAAAGCTGCTATAAACATTTGTGTATGGTGGTTCGTGTGAACATTAGTTTTTATTTACTTAGGTAAATATAAGGGATAGGGTTGTGGGACTATGTGGTAAGTGAAAGCTTAAGTTTGTGTTTTTAAAGAAGCTGCCCAATTATCTTCCAGAGTCGCTGTATCACTTCGCATTTTGCCCCTGGCTCCAGCACTGTTTGAGAATCATAGCTATTTTGTATTGTTGTCATCATTTGGTAGACTTTTTTTAAATTTTACATGTTTCCATTCTAATAAGTATGTAGAGGTACCTCACTTTGGTTTTCATTTGCATTTTTATCTAGCAGCTAACAATATTTTAAAGCACATTTCAGTTTATGAATCTGACTCGAAATCCTGTTCTGCCACTTTCTAGTTGAGTCACCCTCCACAGGTTGTACAAGCTCTCTAAGTTTCAATTTTCTTAAATAGGCAAAAATGCTCTTATTTCATAAGACTGAAATGCAATTAAACATGTGAATGTATGTAAAGGACTATATAATGTGTGGTATATAATAGATATTAATAAATGTGGATACTTATGAGTCTTCTCAACTTGTTTTGTTGTTCTCAAATTTCCATGCTTAAAAAAATACCCCTTCAGACATTATAAAATACACTTGGACTCACATAGATGCAACCAGCCCTTTGATCATGCCCTGATGAGTTTTCCAGGCCACTAGTTACATAAGTACATGTTGCCTAATAAAATTCCTAAGTTTCAGCCTAAGAAAAGGCACTTGTAGCCAGTATGAGTGCATTTATGTTTTACCTGAAGCACTGGATGTTGTCTGTTCTTGTCTTGCTGGTAATGAAAGGTGCATTAATTGTCCTGATTACAAAGTATGAAGTTGACTTATAACCGTTTTTTTACTTTCTCTGGCAGTCACCATATAGTAGGAAAATCCACACATAGCAATCTAAAGACAATTTAGACTGAAATTGTTCTTTGCAATTTAGTCATTTAATTAGGGGTTTTAAAGCTTAATTAAAAAGTTAAATCATTTGTCTTTATTTCTGAAACAATGCCATTGTGGATGGTTCAATTATGTAAAATAAAACATAATAAGATATGCATTTTCATGTCTGAAGTTATAGCATCATTCATACATAATAGCACAACCCCATAAAATGTATTTGAGAAGATAGCACAAAATTGAAATACAGAGTCATTAAATAGGCATTGAAAGTAACTTCTGGTCTGTGAAGTTGTTTTTCTCTCTTTTGTTTTAAAGTCCTAGAAACACATGACTTTTTATTTTAAAAATGTAAATGATAAGAAAAAAGATTTTAAATATATTACCTACAATTCCATCCAAATGTTCACAAAGAACTTAGAATGAAACTTATCAATCTACAGCTTTTTAGCACTAGGAAATAAATGGCATGGTTTGTTTCCGAGTAATCAGAAACATTCTTCACATTCATAAATATACTTAATTTTTAAGGAACTACCTAGGGGTCCACTAACTTAGGCCCTGAACCTCTCAACTTTTGTAATATTCTTGGTTCATCCATACATGTTCATATGTTCTAAGAAACGAGACTGTTATACTTCCCTCAATAACTGCCTTGATTTTGTGAAGTGTTTTGCTTCAAGACAGCCTGTGAATTATATGAAAAAGGCACATAAGATTAAATACCTGGTTTTAAAAAATCATCAGTCAGTTGTCATTCAGAGGTGTCTGACTCTTTGCCACCCCATGGACTGCAGCACACCAGGCTTTTCTATCCATCACCAACTCCTAAATCTTCCTCAAACTCATGTCCATCAAGTTGGTGATGCCATCAAATCATTTCATCCTCTGTATTCCCCTTCTCTTTCTGCCTTCAGTCTTTACCAGCATCAGGGTCTTTTCCAATGAATCAGTTCTTTGCATAAGGTGGCCAAAGTATTGGAGTTGCAGCTTCAGCATCAGTCATTCCAATGAATATTCAGGGTCAATTTCCTTTAGAGTTGATTGGTTGGATCTCCTTGAAGTCCAAGGGACTCTGAAGAGGTTTTTCCTTCAAGTCTTCCTGCTTCATTTTGTACTCTAAGGCCAAATTTGCCTATTACTCCAGGTATCTCTTGACTTCTTACTTTTGCATTCCAGTCTCCTATAATGAGAAGGACATCTTTTGTTGGTGTTAGTTCTAGAAGATCTTCATAGAACCATTCAACTTCAGCTTTTTCAGCATTACTGGTTAGGGGATAGACTTGGATTATTGTGATATTGAATGGTTTGCCTTGGAAACGAACAGAGATCATTCTTGAGATTGCATTTTGGACTAGCCTCAGTTTATAACTTATAAGACTAGCCTCACTTTATGGCTATAGAAAAGGTCAGTGTGTATATCATCAGGTAATATAAATAATCACAACCTATCATTGTGTTGACTGTCCCGCAACAGATATTACCTAGGCCTTGGTGACTGTTTTATAAAGGGATGTGGCTGAGGGGAAAGCTAAAGGTAAAACATAGTTTCTTTCTCTTCCCACTTCTAAGGAACTATGAAAATAGACATTGTGTGTTTGTAGTGGATCTTGCAGTGAGCCACAGTGAGTCTTTCAGAACTGAGCCACTCATCTTTCCAGCTTTTGATATCACTTATACTGTTCATCTGAGTTAAATTCACCCATTCCAGTCCGTTTCAGTTCACTGATTCCTAGAATGTTGACATACACCCTTGTCATCTTTTGTTTGACCACGTCCAGTTTGCCTTGATTCATGGACCTGACATTCCAGGTTCCTATGCAATATTGCTCTTTACAGCATTGGATCTTGCTTCTATCACCAGTCACATCCACAACTGGGTATTGTTTTTGCTTTGGCTCCATCCCTTCATTCTTTCTGGAGTTATTTCTCCACTGATCTCCAGTAGCATATTGGGCACCTAATGACCTGGGGAGTTCCTCTTTTGGTATCCTATCATTTTGCATTTTCATACTGTTCATGGCATTCTCAAGGCAAGACTACTAAAGTGGCTTGCCATTCCCTTCTTCAGTGGACCACATTCTGTCAGATCTCTCCACAATGACCCTCCTGTCTTGGGTTGCCCCACAGGCATGGCTTGGTTTCACTGAGTTAGAAAGGGTGTGGTCCTAGTGTGNACTGGGTATTGTTTTTGCTTTGGCTCCATCCCTTCATTCTTTCTGGAGTTATTTCTCCACTGATCTCCAGTAGCATATTGGGCACCTAACGACCTGGGGAGATTCTCTTTTGATATCCTATCATTTTGCCTTTTCATACTGTTCATGGGGTTCTCAAGGCAAGAATACTGAAGTGGCTTGCCATTCCCTTCTCCAGTGGTCCACGTTCTGTCAGACCTCTCCACCATGACCCACCTGTCTTGGGGTGCCCCATAGGCATGGCTTGGTTTCATTGAGTTAGACAAGGCTGTGGTCCTAGTGTGATTAAATTGCCTAGTTTTCTGTGAGTATGGTTTCAGTGTGTCTGCCCTCTGATGCCCTCTTGCAACATCTACCATCTTACTTGGGTTTGTCTTACCTTGGGCGTGGGTTGTCTCTTCACGGCTGCTCCAGCAAAGCACAGCCACTGCTTCTTACCTTGTACGAGGGATGTCTCCCTACCACAAGCTTATCCTCACTTCATTATAGATTTGACCAATTGGAAAAAAAAAAAAAGATCAATCAATGGCATATCTACTTAACAGTCCTAGTGGGGATTCTGATTTATGAAAGCATCACTTTTGGCCCCTTAATTATTAATATTGTAATTGTGTGAGTACCTTTATTAGACTATGTAAAATTATCATTATAAGAACACACAAGCAAAATCTGTATAAAGCTAGCATTTCTAATGTTTCTGTGACAGGTGGGATCATGTCAAGAAAGCCCAAGTTATCCTATGTTTTCCATTTTTGAAATGTTTCAATCAAGGAAATGAAAGAAGTATACAAGTATTCATGGTTTAGTAAGAACAAAGGACAGGGAAGCCTATCCTTCCAATGATTTCAGCCTTCAGAGCAATGCATCGGTCTCAAGAATGTGCCCCTCAGCAGCTGAAACCAGGAGAACCTCTAGGAATCTTTCAGCAACTCATATGGAAGTTATTTGAATATTATAAACCACTGCTAACAAATAAATAGGCTGGGGAAACCATTAAATGGCATATGAACAAATATTAGCAGATTATGTAATTCAGAGTAATACTCAGAAAACCTAAGGTGGCAAATAAGAATGACTTCCAGGACTTTCTACCTAAGTTATCTATGGTGTGATGTGTGAAGTTGTCTACCTGGTATCTACCTTTCAGGGGTGCAGGCATACTCCTTTGCTCCCTCAGTTGACTCCATCTTCTTCCAGACACCCATTTTCTAAATGACTGGGGAACTGCTCAGAAAACCAAGCGGTGTCTCCTCTCTCTCACTTCCTACTATTTCTTCCATTTCAGAGTAATTTCTTCCTACAGATTTTTGTTACTCATAAAAATTGTTTCTACTAAAATAATTTCAGTAATTGTAAGATTGTATAAAGAAAAAAATGTTTCTAGCAACTTCTTCTTGGTGTGCTGAAAATAACTGTACCAATTAATTGAACATCTAAGAGTTAAACACTTTTGAAAAGTATTTGGCTACCTTCTTTGAATGGGGTCACTGGGAGGAGAGGAGGGAAACACATGCAATATAATACCTTTGTAAATTCTTCTACCCTGTCTGCTGGAGTAGAAATGATAAGATTGCGAGTTTGTATCAAGGGATGGTATAGAAATGAAAAAAATAAAAGGGGAAGAGATAATCATTACTTTTCTATATTGTATATGCAGAAAAGCTGCAATGCACTGTGGTCTTATGTGTGAGAAAGATTCTGAGTGCTTCAGACCCAAGGCATAAATTCTGGCTGGGTTTCAGAGTTTCACCAGATGCCCTTCATGGGAACTGGTGATTCTCAAGTCCTTGATCTTGTTTCAGATTCTGAGGGCACAGAGACAAGGCACTTCTTAAATAATGCAACTAGTGCAATCTCCTAGATAAATGGCAAATTAATCAGTCTCTAAATCCTTGTTTTTTGAAGACTTGTGCATTTTTAAAGAAGACAGAGTAAATTGTTTAGTGACTTGGTACCATTGATTTTCATTATGGATGGTGTTGGCTGGGTCTGTGTCAGGTCATCAGGGAGAGATAGCCTTTGCATAGCTAAATGAAGTGGGAAAAGAGGCACTTCTTGTTTCATACTCAGGAGAAGAAACTCAATGTCATAAAAAAGTTTAGCATGACCTTCCTTTAAGAACAGCTTTTGCCCACCGCACAGTTTTTAGGGAATGACAAGAATCTCTCAGCACAGATAGCAACAGGATGTCTCAGCTTCAATGGTGCAAAAAAATTCCTCATATGGGACAATTTTAAAGAAAGATGAGTCTGGAACAATATGAAAAAGATAATTAAAAATATTCTATTGAAACCCATAGTGAATTTCATGTCTATGGTTGAACATGTTTAGAATAGAACAATCAAATCAAATGAACACTACTTGCTTCAGCTAATGCAGAGAGGTGAAGTTTTGTGTTTTCAAAAGTTCCACTTCAGTTAGGTTTTCTGTGGTCTGATGAAGGTTTAAACCACACATTTCATCTCTCAAGGCAGAATTTGTTACAGTTAAAATGCCTCTTGTTAGTCCCAAGATAGCTATTCTTTTCTGGATGGAATTCTCACACATTTGACTTGAACATAAAATTGTTTTCAATTTCTACCCAAATTTCTCTCATCCTTCTCCATTTTGCTGAAAGGTTGGTTAAACTTTATTCACTGTTGATTCAGCTTTTTTTTTTTTTTTAATGTAACCAACCTTATTTATTTATTCCCCAACCCAGATTTATTTCTTTTATATAAGACTTCAGCTTCACAGTTTCTGTAAATGAAGTGTTTTCAGAGACTTCAGTCTTTCTGAAATGAAATCTATAATTTTTGTGCTTCACAATGGTGCTTCTGCTTTTTTTTTTTTTTTTACAAGAAATCACACAGTTGTCATATTGTGACAACTCATTGAATTACTCCAGAGGAAACTGTAGCTCTTAAAGGATTTTCAACTTGATTTTTTTTTAGATATATGCCACAGCAATTCCCTTTTTTAATAATAACTAAATGATTCGAGTCAGTGAGCTGTTACACAGTTTAGTAGAAAGAGAGGAGTTGTGCCTGGCTGGAATGAAGTATTTGTGAAATTTAGCCCTTCTAATCTATGTGATAATTTTCTTCTGAATATAGTGATCAATAGCTATTAAATAAATATATAAATTAAAAACATATTAAAAACACTCCAGATAATGGCAAACAAATCTTATTAGATGAGATGTTATGATACAGTATTTCAGAAAATGTCATGGTAATTTTAGAGGCTATAAAGGTTTTTGATTCACTGACTAAGTATGCCTTATATAGAGTTTAATTAAGGCCTGTCTAGAAGACAGTTAATAGTACTTAATACATTTTTTGTTGTCCACATCATAAAAACAGTCCCAAGATATCAAATAATGATTTTCATTTTCATCAGATCAGTGAAGAAGGGTTTTAATATTCCCTTGGATATCCATTTGAATGTTGTTCTCCAGAGAGGAAAGTAAACATTGTGATTCCAATCTAAAATGCCTGATCCTCAGAATATTCTAAGAAGTGTTAAGTTTTCGTGACAGGAGATCACTTTTTTTCATTGATCAATTACCATTCCAGGGAACCTCTCAGTTATGAGACCTCAGCAGATACTTTCAGAGAGCAGGAAAGGTAGAGTCTAATTTCATTTGCTTTCAAATTATTTGTCCATTATCATTTTGCCCTTATATTTAATATTATGACTCTTTTTGTCTCTTAGTTGCAAATTTTTGTCCTGCATAGTATGAAAACTAATTCATCAGGAGTATTCCCAGAAGTTCATACAATAGTTTTGCTATATAAAAAGGTTTGTGACACCATTCCTGCCTTGTTTATTCTTGACAATAGACTGCAAAATAAGGTATTATTTAAGAGACAGAGAAATAAAGGGAGAGAGGGAGGGAAGAAGGAAAATGGAGGGAAAGAGAAAAAGGAAAAATAATAGAACAACTGGAAATTTGACAGACTTCACATAGTATTTCCACTGTTTATCAATATGCAAGCTTAATTATATGATTAATTACTAAATTAAAAATTAATTGTCAACCTTAAAACCACATTGATAATGATGCAGTATTTTGCTATGTGGATTACTATTTCCAATGTTCCTTTGAGTTTTAAATTTATCAATATGGATTTCTTACACAATTAACAGGCAAGACGCAACAGAAGTTTCACTCTAGTTATTGATGAATATGTCATATTTTATTGGGAAAACATGAAAAAGAATATGTATTGAACATATTAATATTTTCATCACTTACACAGTAAATTATTCTCTTTTTAAAAAATATACATCTGTATAGAAAACAATGGTATAAATTAAATATTGGTAATTGGTAATGTAAATTATTTATCGGTAACTTACTGGTGAAAAATTTAGAATATGTATGTAATACATGCCATGTATATTCTCTATNCAGCAGATACTTTCAGAGAGCAGGAAAGGTAAAGTCTAATTTCATTTGCTTTCAAATTATTTGTCCATTATCATTTTGCCCTTATATTTAATATTATGACTCTTTTTGTCTCTTAGTTGCAAATTTTTGTCCTGCATAGTATGAAAACTAATTCATCAGGAGTATTCCCAGAAGTTCATACAATAGTTTTGCTATATAAAAAGGTTTGTGACACCATTCCTGCCTTGTTTATTCTTGACGATAGACTGCAAAATAAGGTATTATTTAAGAGACAGAGAAATAAAGGGAGAGAGGGAGGGAAGAAGGAAAATGGAGGGAAAGAGAAAAAGGAAAAATAATAGAACAACTGGAAATTTGACAGACTTCACATAGTATTTCCACTGTTTATCAATATGCAAGCTTAATTATATGATTAATTACTAAATTAAAAATTAATTGTCAACCTTAAAACCACATTGATAATGATGCAGTATTTTGCTATGTGGATTACTATTTCCAATGTTCCTTTGAGTTTTAAATTTATCAATATGGATTTCTTACACAATTAACAGGCAAGACGCAACAGAAGTTTCACTCTAGTTATTGATGAATATGTCATATTTTATTGGGAAAACATGAAAAAGAATATGTATTGAACATATTAATATTTTCATCACTTACACAGTAAATTATTCTCTTTTTAAAAAATATACATCTGTATAGAAAACAATGGTATAAATTAAATATTGGTAATTGGTAATGTAAATTATTTATCGGTAACTTACTGGTGAAAAATTTAGAATATGTATGTAATACATGCCATGTATATTCTCTATATATAATTCTATATATATATTCTATATATATAATTCCATATATATTACATACTTATATATTTATAATTAGAGGTGTTGATTATATGGGGAAAATAATGTTGGTTTCATATGAAGTTTCATATGAAGCAGAAACCAAATGTGTGTGCACTTGTATATTTTTGTATTTAAGAGAAAATTTACACATTTTCAAAATTCAGGATGCATACTCCTAGACATTAGGAGTGAGAGCAGGTGGTAAGCACACTTAAAGTGTCAGTGAAGGTATCAGAGGAGAGGCGGAATCCCAATGGTGAAGTTTGGAAGATGAGTTCAAGAGCATGACATATGATAGTCATTGCCTTGTTAAATTTTGGATGTTAGTAGTTTTTATAAGTTCTTGTGACCTCAAGGCAAAAGTAGACACATTTTTCATGGCCAGAGGATGATTTGAGTGATAGGGATTGGAGAATTAAAAAAAAAAAAATTGGATATTTTGAAGTCAAGTAAACTGTCTTAAAAATCCTGCTGCTGCTGCTGCTAAGTCACTTCAGTCGTGTCCGACTCTGTGTGACCCCATAGACGGCAGCCCATCGGGCTCCCCCGTCCCTGGGATTCTCCAGGCAAGAACACTGGAGTGGGTTGCCATTTCCTTCTCCAACGCATGAAAGAGAAAAGTGAAAGTGAAGTCACTCAGTCTGTCCGACTATTAGCGACCCCATGGACTGCAGCCCACCAGGCTACTCCGTCCATTGGATTTTCTAGGCAAGAGTACTGGGGTGGGGTGCCATTGCCTTCCCCGTAAAAATCCTAATAAATAACATATATAGTTTACTAGAGAAAATCTTATCAAATGACTGGAGCTGGCTCCTACTTGTCTTTAGATATGTCTAGTCTTCCTCATAACATTCCAGTTATACGTGCTACTTGCTGGTCTCCATTGGTAGACTATATGCTGTTTGAGGATCATGTTCATTAATCATCTGATTCATTTACAAGTAAGTTGTCATGGTTTATTAATATGATGAACATTTGAGTTAGAAAAAGAATTGGATTTCAACTTCCTAAGACTTTATTTATTTGTTGTTTGAATGTAGGCAAATTAGTTGAACTCTCTGAACATCATAGTCCTTAGATTACTTTGCAGAACTGTTGTATTAGGGAGAACGTCAATAAAAGGAGTTGAATTGTATTCCATCCATAAGGTTTAATAGCTGGTAGATATATTGGACACCCACAGTGTCTGACTCATGTAGATACTCTATTTACCCTTCTCTAAAAGTACTTGGTTCACTGAATGGCTTAGTTTGGATTCATTCAATAGTAGAGACGGAGACAAACAAGTAGTTGTACCTGTTCCCCTCCTTGTGGGATTTAATTATCCTGAACATCGGGAACAAGCAAGTTCCTGTGCATTTGGAGGTCAGTGCAGAAATGCAGACAATAGACTCTGGAAGAACCTGTCAATATACGTGGAACTGTCTAGTGCTGTTGTGCTGAAATCACAGCAGCTTTAGTGGGAACACCTGGGCATCTGTAGGTGGCAGGAGACGTCTGCAAGGCCACCCCTTTCACCCCCCTCTCCCGCCTCCTCCCCCTTCTTCTTTCAACCTGGCTTCTTTTCCTCCCTTGAAATCTTTGATGTTAGTACTTGGATCTGAAGTTCTGTGTCTCTATAGGAGATTTTGCTTCCCTGGTGGTGCAGAGGTTAAAGTGTCTGCCTGCAATGTGGGAGACTTGGGTTCGATCCCTGGGTCGGGAAGATACCCTGGAAAAGGAAATGGCAACCCACTCCAGTACTCTTGCCTGGAGAATCCCATGGACAGAGGAGCCTGGTGGGCTACAGTCCACGGGTCACAAAGAGTCAGACACGACTGAGCGATTTCACTTCTTTCACTTAGTGGGATATGGTACATAGCACAAAGAAGGGTCTCTACAACAAATAAATCATGACAGTTGTGCTTAGAATTTCAAAAGCATACATATTAGAAGAGGGAAGGTGGTTCTCTGCTTTATATCTGTATTCTGCATACCTAGCATAGTTCCTGGCTCGTATTAGATATTTCAAGAGTTTCTGATTTAAAATACATTAATCTACTAACAATGTCCTACAGAACTGCCAACAAGTGCATGCTTATATTTTATGGTAAAGGGCAGTGTACCATTCTTCTTAATTAGCTCAGCATATTGACTGACACTGTTGCTGAAGTAATCCTCATAACTCTTTTGGTTTTTAATTACTATCGTAATATCATTTTGAATTACCTAAATGTAATATTCTTGGTCGGTAATCAATGATAAAAGCCCACAGTATTATAGAGTATATAAAACATCTTTTGTGATTATATAAATGCTATTTTATAGTAGAGTTCTAATGGATTTATTTTCATAAGAGCTTGCAAATACAAAAAGGCCATTTAACAGAAAGGAAAACAATTATGAAAATTCCCTCTTGACAGCAAGTTATTTGTATCACTTGTAAGGTGATACCTTTTTACTTAGATATGTCCTAATAAAAGAGGCTCTCTCCAAATGGATATACATAGGATGCTGTTATTTTAACTATTACCTGGTTTATGTAATTTTTATTTTTATTTTTCTATCATATTTCCAGAGAAAAATATTAAAACATCATAGTATTCTACTATGAATTAACGTGGTTTCTCTTATATACAGCTTTGTGTTTCGGTTTCTATGAGCTTTCACAAGGAATGTCTAAGCCAAGCAGTTCTGTGCAGTACAGCTATCTTTTATAAAAAATTTCTCAAGAGGGAATCATGGTCATTCTTGCACACTAGATCTTCCCACCATGAGAAGAGAAGGTGCAACCACCTGTCATCTTATAGGAGAAAGGGGAGTTGTTAGAATATATGCCAAATGTATTGTCTTTCAAATAGCAGTGTAGAAGTGTGTTTGGAGAAACAGTGTCAGCAGTATAGGACAGCATTACCTCTTGCAAAAACACATACAGTCTCAAAAGCAAGAGATTGGAGAGGTGATAATCTTTCTGATCCTTAGAACTCTCTGTGTTAGAGTTTCGTCGTGTGGCTGAGTGTTATTTTTTTCTTTTATTTATTTAAAAACCAAGATACCAGATAAATCACTAAACCAGGAATGAATTTGAATTTAAGATCACTGAAGTTTTTCTCATGCCAATAAAATCCCTCACTGCAACCCCTAATAATACGTGTGTCTAGTTCATAAAATACACTGACTAAAACATGTTAAAAAAATTCAAACAAGTAAACTTAGAATAATAAATATTGATGATACTAAACTTCCTCATTATCTGTTTATTTTAATATAATTGACAACTGCTTTATCTTTTTAAAAAATTTATCTTAATAAACAAAAATGCAGATATAAACACATTTTTATATGATAAATTAGTGTCTGGGACATTTGAATGCTTCTTTGTAAACAAACACGCCTTTGTAATAACAATTGTAGAGTGATTAATTCAAGAAGCTAATGACCTCATAGAAGATGCAGTTTTATGCTTGAAATTATAATGGATGCCACATAACATACCACTCAAACAACCTTCCTGTTTCTCTCTTGTTAGGCTACGGGGATTACAGACACATTCTTGTGGTTCAGTTGCATCCAGTTAGGTCCATTAACAGGAATGTCTTTTCAACTCAGGTATGAAGCTGCAGTTTCTAATCACAGAATGTCTTTTCACTAGGAAAAGATAGGTCTTAAAGTCAGTAGAGGTTCTTAAAAGTCAAGAGAAGCTTTAGAGAGTGTCCAGGAGCAGCATCTCAAGGGAGAAACTGAACGGGATGGGGACCAAAGGGAGAAGCTGTAGGTTTCTGTAGGAGAAACTGTAGGAGAAAAAATAGGATGGGGGCCAAGTTATGTATGACTCAGGGGGCACAGGCTATCTTCAACATACTGTTAACTCCTGCTCTGTTGTTCCATCACCTAGCCTCAGAGCCTTTCAGTTTGCATTCCATTTTAAATTTCTTTGGGCTCAAATGCCCTTTTTCCTCCTTCACCTCTATTTCCCAGCAGAAGATTGAAATAAATAGAGGTGAGCAAGTCTAGAAAACATTGCAGAGTATGTGTTAGTATTTTAGCAGGAAGAGCTTTTCTGCAAGACTGCAATAAAAAGAACTACAGTCTACATTCTTCTAAAGCTGCCTTCAGACTCCTTCCAGCTCTGATCTAATAAGAGAAGCCCTCTCTAAAGGTCTCTTCCCTAACTATCCAGGGAACCTCCTTTCGGCTCCTTTCCAATTATTCTTGCAATTAGCATTTTGATTCTTTTTTCTTGTTATTCAGGCACCAAGTTGTGTCTGACCCAGGGACTGCAGCCCACCAGACTTCCCTGTCCCTCATCATCTCCTGGAGTTTGCCTTGGTGATGCCATTCAACCATCTCATCATCTGTCACCCTCTTTTTCTGCCTTCAATTTTTCCCAGCATTAGGGTTTTTTCCAATGAGTCAGCTGATTGCATCAGGTGGCCAAAGTATTGGAGCTTCAGCTTCAGCATCAGTCCTTCCAAAGAGTATTCAGTGTTGATTTGCTTCAATCCACTCCAGGACTATTGCCTGGAAAATCTCATGGACAGAAGAGCCTAGTAGGCTACAGTCCATGGGGTCGCAAAGAGTCGGACACGACTGAGCAACTTCACTTCACTTCACTTTACTGTTTTAATCTCCTTGTTTCCAATTTTTTATTTTGATTTTCCAAATTTTGATTCTACCTATACTGGACCTAACAGAAGCAGAAGATATTAAGAAGAGGTGCCAAGAATACACAGAAGAACTGTATAAAAATTATATTCACGACCCAGATAATCACGATGGTGTGATCACTCATCTAGAGCCAGACATCTTGGAATGTGAAGTCAAGTGGGCCTTAGAAAGCATCACTAAGAACAAAGCTAGTGGAGGTGATGGAATTCCAGTAGAGCTATTTCAAATCCTGAAATATGATGCTGTCAAAGTGCTGCACTCAATATGCCAGCAAATTTGGAAAACTCAGCAGTGGCCA
>SJYX01023526.1:19038-31462 GCA_006410675.1 Oreotragus oreotragus | reverse complement strand
ATTCAAAAGCAGAGACATTACTTTGCCAACTAAGGCCCGTCTAGTCAAGGCTATGGTTTTTCCAGTAGTCATGTATGGATGTGAGAGTTGGACTGTGAAGAAGGCTGAGCACCGAAGAATTGATGCTTTTGAACTGTGGTGTTGGAGAAGATTCTTGAGAGTCCCTTGGACTGCAAGGAGATCCAACCAGTCCATTCTGAAGGAGATCAACCCTGGGATTTCTTTGGAAGGAATGATGTTAAAGCTGAAACTCCAGTACTTTGGCCACCTCATGCGAAGGGTTGACTCATTGGAAAAGACTCTGATGCTGGGAGGGATTGGGGGCAGGAGGAGAATGGATGACCGAGGATGAGATGGCTGGATGGCATCACTGACTTGATGGACATGACTCTGAGTGAACTCCGGGAGTTGGTGATGGACAGGGAGGCCTGGCGTGCTGCGATTCATGGGGTCGCAAAGAGTCGGACATGACTGAGCGACTGAACTGAACTGATACTGAATGCTGTCTCTACGTGTCCTTTAAGGCTCTTATAATGTTGTTTGGACTTGCCCAAACATGACTTATAATTTAACAGAAGGTAGAACCAATACTTATTGAGGCTAAATGTTCTTATATTAGAGCTGTGTCCTTGTTCTGAGAACATTGTGCAAATCCTTTAAAAATTATTTAAAGATTTTTGTTGTTGTTGTGTGTATGAAATTTGTAATGATCAACTTCAGTGAGAAAAGTTGTTTCTCTCTACCTTTTTTTTTTTTTTTTTACTACTTTAAAAATGACCTCACCTCGATTTGTTTGTCAGCTTTGCCTTGGCTGACAAACTCCAGCACTGAACTGAACTGAACTGAACAGGGTGTATATGTTTGTTTGTCTTTATTATAAAGGCCATGTAGTGGAAAATTTTAAGAACGCTAAAGTTAATCAATAGTCTTCTAATCAAGTAATTCATTGCTAAGAAAAAAAAGTCTACATCCAAGACCAGAAGAATAGTACAGTTCAGTTCAGTTCAGTTGCTCAGTCGTGTCCGACTCTTTGTGACCCCATGGACTGCAGCATGCCAAGCCTCCCTGTCCATCACCAACTCCTGGAGTTCACTCAAACTCATGTCCGTTGAGTTGAAGAACAGTACAGTGAGTGGCAATGAACCCTTTTAATATTTGTCACCACAATCCTGAACTCTTCCATTATGTAGAATTATTATGCTCACCAAGGAAGTGCTGATAAATAGGTTAGAAAAAAAAAAAGAGATTGAATTAGCTGTCTGAAATTTCTAGGCCCTCCCTGATGAATTGGGGAACTTTCAACCAGACAATAAACTCAGTCCCCAAAATCAGTTTTATGAAGGAAATAAACTTTCTTTTCTACATAGAAACAAACTTTTGAAAATAGCTGTAGTACTAACAGCCATGAGCATGAAAGTGCTGAAATCATAAATAGCTCAAGAAATAAAGGGACATTGAAAGATTCCCGGAGAAATTGATGAGACAATGTAGGCTGCCCACTACCTATATATTACTTAAGCGATCCAGGTAAGAAACTATAGGTGAATTGTAAATGAATACTCAGTGGCTTCAGATTGAAAAATGATGAATAAAACTGCCAATTAGATGGTACTGATGAATAAAGCACCAAAGTCAATGTCCATTAAGGTTTATTTTTCATAAATGCTACCAGAATTTGATTAAAGAGACAGAGAAGGTATTGAGGATTTGAAGGAGTATTCTTTCAGTTTTTGCTTATCATGAATAAGCATTTGTTTTGCTATTACTATGAATTTGCCTCTTTTGTTATGTCTAGAATGAAAATAATACCTTCATCCCAAGGTTTTCGTGAGAAATAAAGGAGCAAATACCAGCATAATGTGCTGATAAAGTAAACACACAATAAGCAAGAGCTTTTAATTAAGCAAGGATGGTCTTCAACCATTTCTCTTTATTATTCTCTAGGAAAGAACACAGTCTGCCTGTTTCTGTTATCAGTTCTGAAAGAAGATTAACAAGATTTCACCTGTCTAGAATTCTATATTTCTTCCTACCCTGAATCTCAAACAATTAGAATTTTATTTATCATGATTATTTAAATTACAGTCTTCGTAAGGTGAGGTGACACATCAAATTGTTTAGTTCAATCTTTTTATTTTCTCTGTGTACCCACTTAAACTTTGCAAATTTGAATGCATTTGCAAAATGTGTCATTTAACAGATATTTTTCACTGACCTGTTATGGTTTGAATACTATAGTTGTCACTGGGAGGGTAACATGAATTCAGGAATAAGGCACACAAAAACTAAAAGAGTATTTTTAAATACTGTAGCAACTGTAAAAAATAAGTACAATATGTTTGGGAACAAAACACAGAAGTAGTTAGTTTACATATCTGAGTGGGATGGGAAGGGGGCAATTTGTAAAGAAGGTTTTTTGGAAATACTGCATCTTAAGAGTTAAGAGGATTTAGGACAGAGGAAAGGAAAGCACTTATTCTTGGGCTAGTCTGCCTCTGCTGCAGGTATTTTACATGTTTCAGTACTGCTCAATTCAGATGTTTCTTTCTCATTATCTGCTGTCGTTCATACCAACAAATAAGTTTTCTGCTTTACAATGAGGCTTATGTATAACTCCTGCTATGCCAGTTAAATGTTATCAAATTAACTTAGGAAGTGAAGCAAACTATGCACTCTCATCAATCACCTGGCATAGAGATAGGCCCCCTGCTGCTGCTGCTGTCATTTCAGTTGTGTCCGACTCTGTGTGACCCCATAGACGGCAGCCCACCAGGCTCCCCCATCCCTGGGATTCTCCAGGCAAGAACACTGGAGTGGGTTGCCATTTCCTTCTCCAATGCATGAAAGTGAAAAGTGAAAGGGAAGTCGCTCAGTCGTGTTCGACTCTTCACGACCCCATGGGCTGCAGCCCACCAGGCTCCTCTATCCATGGGATTTTCCAGGTGAGAGTAACGGAGTGGGGTGCCATCGCCTTCACCCCAACAAAATCAGAAGAAGGGAATTTAAAAATGAAAGACTCAGATGGGAAATAGAATTTTAAAAAAAAGAAAAGTTTTGGCTTTTCTGAGCACTTACAATGGATACTTTTTTGAGGCATGGTGTGATGAGTTTCTTCTAAACCCTTATTCTCTACTTGGAGGGTTTAACACCTCATGAGTTTTTCCAGATGGCAGAGCCTGCTTACTCTTATAAACATTAAAAATGACAAGCATGTGTCTGCTTATCTTTGCAACCAAGGCCTGGGCATATGATCTAGACATTGCCAATCAAATACACTATCCCAAAGTTCACATCAGATGGTAAACTCAAAGGCACAGATTCCCTGGAGAATCTATCCTGACAGCAGGTGGCAGCAGCAGTGGCAGGGCCATCTCATTTGGTTATGTCTGTGACTATGAAAACAGTGACATGGAATGTTCCGGAGCAGAGGTTACTACGGATGTTGCCATGACTACCACATAGACGTCTCTGAATTTTTACACGTCTCACATTTTGCTCAGCAACCTTTCCAGCAATCCTGTATACTTCCTAAAATTCTTTCAATGTACTTTATTCTTAAGGACAAGAGTAGTTTATGTTGCTTGAAAGTAAGGACCAGAAATGATTTAATATAAGGAAGGGGGCCTTGGAAAGTCACTGTAACTTGGTATTTTCCACATATGACTATGCCAGGTATGGAAGGAAGTGGCCCTGACAAGGTCTTGCAGACTTGTGTGGCTATTTGTGACTGTCATGCACATCTTTTGGACTTTATAAACTGTCTCTTTTTAGACTTATTCTCTGAGTTTCATCAATGTTACTAATATTAACTTTTAGTAGATTTTTTAAAAAGCTTCTATTCTACCACATTTGTCCTAAAGAGGACCCAAGGATAATTCACAAGCATATTTGATCAATTAAATGTTTGCTTCTACTACTCTTTGTAATGGGAGCAATGGGAATTAGAACAGGATTTTCTTTATATGTGGTCATGTCATCAGAGGGGCTTCCCTGGTGGCTCAGATGGTCAAGAATCTGACTGCAGTGCAGGAGACCTCGGTTTGGTCCCTGGATTGGGAAGTTCCCTGACAAAGGGAATGAAAACTCACTCTAGCATTCTTGCCTAGAGAATTCCGTGTACAGAGGAGCCTGGCAGGCTCTAGTCCATGGGGTTGCGAAGAGCTGGACATGACTGAGCAACTAACTATTTATGTCATCAGAAAACAGAGACAATTTTAACTCAATATAATATAATATAAAAGGTCATATAAGACAAACCCACAACTCACATTATAGTCATTGGTAAGACTGAAAGCTTTTCCTCTAAATCCAAGGACAAGAAAAGTGTTTCCACTCACTAATCCTATTCAAAATAGTACCAGAAGCCCTAGCCAGAGCAATTAAATAGGGGAAAAAATGAATAAATAAAAGAAGAAGAAGAAGGAAGAAAGAAAAGACATCCAATTAAAAAGTTAGAATTGCATTTCTGAAGCCAAAAACAACTATTCTCTATTCCACTGTGCACAAATAACTCCTGATTACATTTTAAGTAATTTCTTTGGCATATTCTCAATGAAATAGAATAAAGTCTAAGTGGATATTATTTTTATAATTTTCCTTCCATAACATTAGTGAATTAAAATCTTAAACTTTAAAGAATACTGTTTTAGTCCCTTTGACTGCTATAACAAAATACCAATACAACAGAAATTCATTGGTCACAGTTCTAGAGGCCCAAAATTCCAAGATCAAGGCAATAGCATAGTCTCTTAGTGGGGCCCTCTTCCTGGTTCACACCAGACAACTTGTTGTTGTATCGTCGCATGGTAGTGTGTGTGTTCTGAGTAGCTTCAGTCGTGTCTGACTCTGTGAGGGACATCTGAATATTTCTGCAGCCTGCCAGGCTCCTCTGTCCATGGGATTCTCCAGGCAAGAATACTGGAATGGGTTGCCATACCCTCCTCCAGGGAATCTCCCTGGCCCGAGGATAGAACCGCAGGTGGTTTCTTCACCACTAGCCCCACCTGGGAAGTCCAAGGGGCTTCAGATCTCTCTGGAACCTCTTTGTTAAAAATCTCATACATGACAGTTCCACCCTCATGCCTCAAGCACCTTCCAAAGGCCCCACCTATTGGTACTATCACATTGGTCATTTGGACTTCAGCATATGAATTCAGGGGTGGGAGGATGTAAGCAGACTAATAATATTAAATACTGAAGCATATACTAATAATATATGACAAATACTGATCATATCTCATACTAAAACAATATTGTGATCATACCAAATAACCTATGAAAAGTGAGAGAAGGAATAATTGGTTGAATACATTCTCATATGCTCTTTCTATGAATTTACTCTACACAGAAAATATAGTGTAGGGGATTTTCACCATCTGAGAATATTCTAATCTAGCTCCTTAGTTAATTTATTGATTCTTTCACAGAAAATTATATAATAATCAAGGGTTTTATTTTAATGGTGGGAATTTAGACAAAGATAGAAATAATTGAACAATGAAGGGTAGCAGAAATATGTATTTTTAAAATCAGAAACACCATTTGTAAAACACTGGTAACATATAGGGTAAGCAAAAAGTCTTGACTTTCTGATAAAATGATGACCTTCTAATATGGAAGAAATGACTGGAATCAGTGAGATGGTAACTAGGAAAAATGTCACAATACAGATGGACTGTTACAGTGATTTTCTTAAGAGGATACTAAAATATCAGGATTGAGTGACTTAAACAGATCTCAAAGGAATATTAACCTCTCAGTGTTAATAAGCCTTTCTTCATACATTTAGAAATATTGATCCCTGTGATAAATAAAATAACACATAAGACAGTTCTCTATTTGACCTGCAAGAAGACATATCAGTATGGCTTTCAGGGTAAATGATGTTAAAATAAAGAAAAAACTTTATTCCTAGTTTCACCGTACTACAAGTTACTGATGTATATTCAGACAGTGTAAGAAAGAGATAGTAGGTATTTTAAGCTATGATTGTTAGTAGTCTAAGACAATGACAGCTCATACAGTGGTTTGCTAAAAAGGTTTTTTTTAAACCTCACCCTTTGATNGTTTGGTCCCTGGATTGGGAAGTTCCCTGACAAAGGGAATGAAAACTCACTCTAGCATTCTTGCCTAGAGAATTCCGTGTACAGAGGAGCCTGGCAGGCTCTAGTCCATGGGGTTGCGAAGAGCTGGACATGACTGAGCAACTAACTATTTATGTCATCAGAAAACAGAGACAATTTTAACTCAATATAATATAATATAAAAGGTCATATAAGACAAACCCACAACTCACATTATAGTCATTGGTAAGACTGAAAGCTTTTCCTCTAAATCCAAGGACAAGAAAAGTGTTTCCACTCACTAATCCTATTCAAAATAGTACCAGAAGCCCTAGCCAGAGCAATTAAATAGGGGAAAAAATGAATAAATAAAAGAAGAAGAAGAAGGAAGAAAGAAAAGACATCCAATTAAAAAGTTAGAATTGCATTTCTGAAGCCAAAAACAACTATTCTCTATTCCACTGTGCACAAATAACTCCTGATTACATTTTAAGTAATTTCTTTGGCATATTCTCAATGAAATAGAATAAAGTCTAAGTGGATATTATTTTTATAATTTTCCTTCCATAACATTAGTGAATTAAAATCTTAAACTTTAAAGAATACTGTTTTAGTCCCTTTGACTGCTATAACAAAATACCAATACAACAGAAATTCATTGGTCACAGTTCTAGAGGCCCAAAATTCCAAGATCAAGGCAATAGCATAGTCTCTTAGTGGGGCCCTCTTCCTGGTTCACACCAGACAACTTGTTGTTGTATCGTCGCATGGTAGTGTGTGTGTTCTGAGTAGCTTCAGTCGTGTCTGACTCTGTGAGGGACATCTGAATATTTCTGCAGCCTGCCAGGCTCCTCTGTCCATGGGATTCTCCAGGCCAGAATACTGGAATGGGTTGCCATACCCTCCTCCAGGGAATCTCCCTGGCCCGAGGATAGAACCGCAGGTGGTTTCTTCACCACTAGCCCCACCTGGGAAGTCCAAGGGGCTTCAGATCTCTCTGGAACCTCTTTGTTAAAAATCTCATACATGACAGTTCCACCCTCATGCCTCAAGCACCTTCCAAAGGCCCCACCTATTGGTACTATCACATTGGTCATTTGGACTTCAGCATATGAATTCAGGGGTGGGAGGATGTAAGCAGACTAATAATATTAAATACTGAAGCATATACTAATAATATATGACAAATACTGATCATATCTCATACTAAAACAATATTGTGATCATACCAAATAACCTATGAAAAGTGAGAGAAGGAATAATTGGTTGAATACATTCTCATATGCTCTTTCTATGAATTTACTCTACACAGAAAATATAGTGTAGGGGATTTTCACCATCTGAGAATATTCTAATCTAGCTCCTTAGTTAATTTATTGATTCTTTCACAGAAAATTATATAATAATCAAGGGTTTTATTTTAATGGTGGGAATTTAGACAAAGATAGAAATAATTGAACAATGAAGGGTAGCAGAAATATGTATTTTTAAAATCAGAAACACCATTTGTAAAACACTGGTAACATATAGGGTAAGCAAAAAGTCTTGACTTTCTGATAAAATGATGACCTTCTAATATGGAAGAAATGACTGGAATCAGTGAGATGGTAACTAGGAAAAATGTCACAATACAGATGGACTGTTACAGTGATTTTCTTAAGAGGATACTAAAATATCAGGATTGAGTGACTTAAACAGATCTCAAAGGAATATTAACCTCTCAGTGTTAATAAGCCTTTCTTCATACATTTAGAAATATTGATCCCTGTGATAAATAAAATAACACATAAGACAGTTCTCTATTTGACCTGCAAGAAGACATATCAGTATGGCTTTCAGGGTAAATGATGTTAAAATAAAGAAAAAACTTTATTCCTAGTTTCACCGTACTACAAGTTACTGATGTATATTCAGACAGTGTAAGAAAGAGATAGTAGGTATTTTAAGCTATGATTGTTAGTAGTCTAAGACAATGACAGCTCATACAGTGGTTTGCTAAAAAGGTTTTTTTTAAACCTCACCCTTTGATTTAGGTGTTACCTACATAAAAAGCAATGTAAAAGCAGTTCTCTAGACTTTAAGATTAATGGCTTGTTGAATAGCTACTATAAGAAATGGTAACTTGGAAAGAAAGGAAGCAGATGGTCAGCCTCTTCGTCAGATTTTTTAAAGGAAAAATATTTATAGATATGATCATCAAGATTTAAGCTCAAATCCACCAAATTTATTGAGTACCTGTTATGGCCCAGAGACTATGCTAGGTACTTAAATATTTATTTATGTATCACCGACTCAATGGACATGAATTTGAGTGAACTCCAGGAGTTGGTGATGGACAGGGAGGCCTGGCGTGCTGCAATTCATGGGGTTGCAGACTCAGACATGACTGAGCAACTGAACTGAACTGAACTGAAACCTCACAAAGTATGTATTTATTCATATGCATTGAAGNACATGAATTTGAGTGAACTCCAGGAGTTGGTGATGGACAGGGAGGCCTGGCGTGCTGCAATTCATGGGGTTGCAGACTCAGACATGACTGAGCAACTGAACTGAACTGAACTGAAACCTCACAAAGTATGTATTTATTCATATGCATTGAAGTTGATAATTAACCCAGAACAGACGTAACTAACACTGACATTCATTAGTAGACAAGTTGGTATGAAGAACGATAAACTTGGTTGAGGAAGAAACAAAATCTATACATTGAAATGTCAACTAAGTAGTTTATTAAGGAGTTAAATACAAGTAAACATATGACACACACTACATAATAATTTTAGGGTTAACTTTAAGCCTCTTCTCACTCTTCTGCCATTTCTGTCCTTAATTGATGTTGCAGAACTTTGTGCATAGCAGGCAATGTTGGAAGGACGATCCCTTGTTGACGGTGCATGCACTCAGTCAATACTAAAAGCGATATGCCTTCTACACATGAAAGCCTTCTGAAAATGTCCTTTGCTTTCTATCATTATTTAGTGCAGTGAGGGACACCTGAATATTTCTAGGAAGTATTTTCAATTTATTCAAAAGCTTATTCTTCAATGTCCATTTTATATACTTGCAATTGTACACTAACTACAGCAGAAGGACTTTTTGCTTAATCCCTTTCATTCCAGCTGCATTTGAGTGACAACAGCAGTTGCTAATGTATCATATCAAAGGTTGTCCTTTTAGAAACTTCAATGAATTAGAAGGTCTTGTGTTTAGGAGGACAGATTTAGATGTTGTAGAAAGGGCAGCAGAATGTATTTACAAATAGCAGTTATAGAAGTGGCTTGAATGAGTGTGAATGGAAATAGTTTTAAGTTTTCTGGTTCTTAAAAAAAAACTGACCTAGCTCAAATATTCCTTTGGACATGGCTTTTGAAGTCTGTAAAAAACACTGACACCATTTCACTCATCTATCCTTATTCCCATATGGGCAGATTTTCTGCTTCAATAAATCTAAGGAGGTTTGGCAAACTTTT
Source organism: Oreotragus oreotragus (assembly GCA_006410675.1). Classification (NCBI taxonomy): domain Eukaryota; kingdom Metazoa; phylum Chordata; class Mammalia; order Artiodactyla; family Bovidae; genus Oreotragus; species Oreotragus oreotragus. Next base: position 21,927 of record SJYX01023526.1, on the reverse strand, counting down.
GCAATTATGGTGGTTGAAATAGGGACTCTATGTATCACATCCCATGCAATACGCCAGAAAGACAGGCATTTTCATCTGTCTACATTTACTTTGAAACCCTTTCCCACCAGGGCAGTGTCTCAACATTTGTAGGTGTGGCAGAGTGATGGCACAATCTGTGATTTAAAACAAAAATTGAATTAGTTATAAACTTCTAAAAGTCAGTGGCTTTTAATGTATTAAAAATGGCAATGTCTAATATCTTTCAAAAAATTGGATAGTATGGTTAAGACTTAGATGTTATTGCTACCAGACATCATATGCAATTCTCTCTATACTTTTTATTGTCTTCTGGACACTGAAGCATTTTGGTCAGCTCCCATTTATTACTGTATTCACACTGCTTTTCTTTATAGTAAACGTATATGAAAATAAAACATATCTTGAACCTATGCCTCTATTAAGTGTGAGGAAATTAAGAATAGACACAAAAGGCTATAATTTACACTGGCTGTAGTAGTTGATACTGTGACTTTTGTAAAAACTCATTATTGTGTGTGTGTGTGTGTGTGTGTGTGTGTGTGTGTGTGTGTGATGGATATATATTCACATCTATCTATATTTATATTACTATCTGTATCAAGCCTTTCAGTGAGGTCACTTCAATGACTAGAACTGTTTTTTATTTTTTTTATTTTAGTTGCTTCAATGGCTGTTATAAGTCAGNTGTGTGTGTGATGGATATATATTCACATCTATCTATATTTATATTACTATCTGTATCAAGCCTTTCAGTGAGGTCACTTCAATGACTAGAACTGTTTTTTATTTTTTTTATTTTAGTTGCTTCAATGGCTGTTATAAGTCAGACACTGGAATAAAATTTAGTGAATAAATACTTAATATTTAAAATATAATGAAATTAGATCAGGAGGTAATGATCTGAAAGGAAATCTTACCAAAATTTCAACAAAATGTTTTCTACTGACTTTAGGACTTGTTTCAATTAGACAGTAAATATTTCTCCTTGGCATAATACTGGCAAAACATTAATGCATTTAATATTTTTACTTTCTCTACCATAGATTCTGTCACCAACCTCTTTTATGGCAAACCTTTTTTTTTTTTTTAAAGAAAAGAAAATGCTCTCCAGCAACCTGAACGGTGTGGAGCTAGACAGAAATGAAACGCGGTGATGAATAACGATTTAGCTGATGGTCCCAGGGACAGCATAGAAGGAGGTCACTAGGAGACACAGAGTCAATTTAGAAAATCGGAGTCCAAAAAGGAAGAAAAAATATTGGAAAATAGGATTTACAGTTGTTTTCCAAGAGGCAAGTTCCCAGGAACAGTTTTAAGGTCTAATTCTGCTTTTTTTTTTTTTGGTCCAGGATGACTTATAACTGTGCCACATTTATGAATATAGAATCTTAAAGGCATTACACTAATCTGCACCTAATCTAGGACATTAACTATAGATGAACTTAAGTCATATTTTATAGTGATATACTTTGATTAGACTTGTGTGGAAGTCTTGTTTCCTTGACTGAAATAATATAAAACATCAATTTTTATTATTTGAGTGGAAGATACCCCAATTTAATCAGGCACACAATTAGTAAATTTTTATATGCTAAAGGTCTGTAATAACTAGTATTACCCAGGTTATTATTAAATAAAAGGTTATTAAAATCATTTTAAAATAATTATTTATTATATTAATAATTTCTTCATGTTTCTCTACATATTTGTGGAATATATTGTTGTAAAATATATTTTATTCTTTTTTTATTTAATAATACTAAACATTAATTTCAGAAAAAGATATTATTTGGATGAACTTTTGTTTAGGAGAAGAAAAACGTCTTACCCTAGGGCATAGTGATATGCACATTACTTTTCAAAATTTTCAGTAAAGAAATGAGCTTGTTTTAAAATACAAGGTAAGGACACAGAATTCTGTGTTGCTTGCAGTTCCTTTACTGTGGCTCTCATTCACATATGTTATGGTGCCTTCACTTGATTAATGTCCTCCTTTTATAGAACTGATAGAGACCTCAAACAGACACTGAAAAATACAAACAAAAACATTCACTGAAAGAAAGCAACACATTTAGAAATGCCACAGATAGAATTTCCACAAAACAGAGCATGCAAATAAATAACCTGTACATTCATATATAAAGCTTCTTAAATTATACATTTATGACAATTATGGAAAATTCTATATTTATCTTACAACTTGATACAAATGGTAGCTTAAGAGTCAGAAGGTCTAGTTAGTAATGGATGTGTCATTTGTGGAGAACTGTGGGAAGGTTATCTTGTATTTGTGAGCCTTCAGAGAGCAGGTATTAAGGTAAATCCTTTCAACAAGCTTCTGCTGAGAAACTTGTGATCTGGGGTTATACATGTATACAGTGGTTTCTTTGGTTATATGAGTTCTTTGCATGTACTGTCTGTTTAGGAGTGAAATTCTCCTGAGGTTAGAGACTTCAAGTTTCTTATACTACTACTAAGTCATGTCAGTTGTGTCCGACTCTGTGCGACCCCATAGACGGCAGCCCACCAGGCTTCCTCGTCCCTGGGATTCTCCAGGCAAGAACACTAGAATGGGTTGTCACTTCCTTCTCCAATGCATGAAAGGAAAAGTGAAAGTGAAGTCGCTCAGTCGTGTCGAACTCTTAGCGACCCCATGGACTGCAGCCCACCAGGCTCCTCTGTCCATGAAATTTTCCAGGCAAGAGTACTGGAGTGGGGTGCCATTGCCTTCTCTGCAAGTTTCTTATAGTGTACCTTAAAAAGGGTAATATCCTTTTGAAAAACAAATAATTTTGAAAAAAATCATTTTTAATCCATCGTTTCAAACTGTGATGCTAAAACATTTCTCTCTCTCTTTTTTTTTTTTTT
>SJYX01023526.1:0-18877 GCA_006410675.1 Oreotragus oreotragus | reverse complement strand
CCTTTTTTTTTTTTTTAAAGAAAAGAAAATGCTCTCCAGCAACCTGAACGGTGTGGAGCTAGACAGAAATGAAACGCGGTGATGAATAACGATTTAGCTGATGGTCCCAGGGACAGCATAGAAGGAGGTCACTAGGAGACACAGAGTCAATTTAGAAAATCGGAGTCCAAAAAGGAAGAAAAAATATTGGAAAATAGGATTTACAGTTGTTTTCCAAGAGGCAAGTTCCCAGGAACAGTTTTAAGGTCTAATTCTGCTTTTTTTTTTTTTGGTCCAGGATGACTTATAACTGTGCCACATTTATGAATATAGAATCTTAAAGGCATTACACTAATCTGCACCTAATCTAGGACATTAACTATAGATGAACTTAAGTCATATTTTATAGTGATATACTTTGATTAGACTTGTGTGGAAGTCTTGTTTCCTTGACTGAAATAATATAAAACATCAATTTTTATTATTTGAGTGGAAGATACCCCAATTTAATCAGGCACACAATTAGTAAATTTTTATATGCTAAAGGTCTGTAATAACTAGTATTACCCAGGTTATTATTAAATAAAAGGTTATTAAAATCATTTTAAAATAATTATTTATTATATTAATAATTTCTTCATGTTTCTCTACATATTTGTGGAATATATTGTTGTAAAATATATTTTATTCTTTTTTTATTTAATAATACTAAACATTAATTTCAGAAAAAGATATTATTTGGATGAACTTTTGTTTAGGAGAAGAAAAACGTCTTACCCTAGGGCATAGTGATATGCACATTACTTTTCAAAATTTTCAGTAAAGAAATGAGCTTGTTTTAAAATACAAGGTAAGGACACAGAATTCTGTGTTGCTTGCAGTTCCTTTACTGTGGCTCTCATTCACATATGTTATGGTGCCTTCACTTGATTAATGTCCTCCTTTTATAGAACTGATAGAGACCTCAAACAGACACTGAAAAATACAAACAAAAACATTCACTGAAAGAAAGCAACACATTTAGAAATGCCACAGATAGAATTTCCACAAAACAGAGCATGCAAATAAATAACCTGTACATCCATATATAAAGCTTCTTAAATTATACATTTATGACAATTATGGAAAATTCTATATTTATCTTACAACTTGATACAAATGGTAGCTTAAGAGTCAGAAGGTCTAGTTAGTAATGGATGTGTCATTTGTGGAGAACTGTGGGAAGGTTATCTTGTATTTGTGAGCCTTCAGAGAGCAGGTATTAAGGTAAATCCTTTCAACAAGCTTCTGCTGAGAAACTTGTGATCTGGGGTTATACATGTATACAGTGGTTTCTTTGGTTATATGAGTTCTTTGCATGTACTGTCTGTTTAGGAGTGAAATTCTCCTGAGGTTAGAGACTTCAAGTTTCTTATACTACTACTAAGTCATGTCAGTTGTGTCCGACTCTGTGCGACCCCATAGACGGCAGCCCACCAGGCTTCCTCGTCCCTGGGATTCTCCAGGCNATGAGTTCTTTGCATGTACTGTCTGTTTAGGAGTGAAATTCTCCTGAGGTTAGAGACTTCAAGTTTCTTATACTACTACTAAGTCATGTCAGTTGTGTCCGACTCTGTGCGACCCCATAGACGGCAGCCCACCAGGCTTCCTCGTCCCTGGGATTCTCCAGGCAAGAACACTAGAATGGGTTGTCACTTCCTTCTCCAATGCATGAAAGGAAAAGTGAAAGTGAAGTCGCTCAGTCGTGTCGAACTCTTAGCGACCCCATGGACTGCAGCCCACCAGGCTCCTCTGTCCATGAAATTTTCCAGGCAAGAGTACTGGAGTGGGGTGCCATTGCCTTCTCTGCAAGTTTCTTATAGTGTACCTTAAAAAGGGTAATATCCTTTTGAAAAACAAATAATTTTGAAAAAAATCATTTTTAATCCATCGTTTCAAACTGTGATGCTAAAACATTTCTCTCTCTCTTTTTTTTTTTTTTGAGAGCTAAACTGATATCTACTATCAGTTTCTGTGATTTGCTTCCTTCAGAGAGCAGCCTGACATGGATAATTGTATAATTCATTTTTTATGCTTGTATGTCACCTGAAAAATTAAGGAAACTGTAGCATGATCATGGAGGTTCTCTTCATGTCAACAAGGCCAATAGGCAATACTTCTCTTGTCCTAAGTAAGAATTGAATTGGATTATACTTCTCAATACATCTGCACCAATCTGTTTAGTTCAGTTCGGTCTCAGTCGTGTCCAACTCTTTGCGACCCCATGGACTGAAGCATGCCAGGCTTCCCTGTCCATCACCAACTCCTGAAGCTTGCTCAAACTCATATCCATTTGAACTGGTGAAGCCATCCAACCATCTCATCCTCTGTTGACCCTTTCTCTCCTCTTATGTTCAGTCTTTCCCAGCATCATGTTCTTTTCCAATGAGTCAGTTCTTTGCACCAGGTGGCCAAAGGATTGGAGTTCAGCTTCAGCATCAGTACTTCCAATGAATATTCAGGACTGATCTCCTTCAGAATGGACTGGTTGGATCTCCTTGCAGTCCAAGGGACTCTCAAGAGTCTTCTCCAACATCACAGTTCAAAAGCATCAATTCTTTGGTGCTCAGCTTTCTTCACAGTGCAACTCTCACATCCATACATGACTACTGGAAAAACCATAACTTTGACCAGAAGGACCTTTGTTGACAAAGTAGTGTCTCTTCTTTTTAATATGCTATCTAGGTTGGTCATAACTTTTCTTCTAAGGAGCAAGCATCTTTTAATTTCATGGCTCCAGTAACCATATGCAGTGATTTTGGAGATTCAAAAAAATAAAGTCTGTCACTGTTTCCATTGTTTCCCCATCTATTTGCCATAAAGTGATGGGACCAGATGCCATGATCTTTGTTTTCTGAATGTTGAGTTGTAAGCCAATCTCTTTAGTTTTTTTTTGCTTTCTGCCATAAGGGTGGTATCATCTGCTTATCTGAGGTTATTGATATTTCTCCCNCTGTTTCCATTGTTTCCCCATCTATTTGCCATAAAGTGATGGGACCAGATGCCATGATCTTTGTTTTCTGAATGTTGAGTTGTAAGCCAATCTCTTTAGTTTTTTTTTGCTTTCTGCCATAAGGGTGGTATCATCTGCTTATCTGAGGTTATTGATATTTCTCCCAATCAAGCACAAGCTTGATTCTAGCTTGTGCTTCATCCAACCTGGCATTTCAAATGATATACTATACATATAAGTTAAATAAGCAGGGTGACAATATACAGCCATGACATACTCCTTCCCTGATTTGGAACCAGTTTGTTGTTCCATGTCTGGTTCTAATTGTCCAAGTGCACCAATACTGTATGAGTATAAAATACATATGTTTTATGTCTATAAATGAGCTTCCCTGGTGGCTCAGATGGTAAAGGGTCTGTCTGCAATGTGGGAGACCCGGGTTTGATTCCTGGGTCGAGAAGATCCCCTGGAAAAACAAATGGCAATCCACTTCAGCACTCTTGCCTGGAAAATCCCATAGACAGAGAAGCTTGATAGGCTACAGTCCATGGGGTCGCAAAGACTCAGACACGACTGAGCAACTTCACTTTCATGGCTATAAATATACATGTGTGTCTATAGCAACAAATCTATAACTACATGTGTAACTGTGCAACCCCATGAACTGCAGCATGCCAGGCTTCCCTGTCCTTCACTGTCTCCCAGAGTTGGCTCAGACTCATGTCCACTGAGTCAGTGATGCCATCCAACCATCTGATCCTGTGTTGCCTTCTTCTCCTCTTGCCCTCAATCTTTCTCAGCATCAGGGTCTTTTCCAAAGAGTTGGCTCATCGTATCAGTTGAACAGATGATTGTAGCTTCAGCTTCAGTATCAGTTCTTCCAATGAGTATTCAGGGTTGATTTCCTTTACGACTGACTGGTTTGATATCCTTGCTGTTCTAGGGCCTCTCAAGAGTTTATAGGTGGCTCAGAGGTTAAAGCGCCTGCCTCCAATGCAGGAGACCCGGGTTCGATCCCTGGGTTGGGAAGANGTTACAGTCCACGGGGTCGCAAAGAGTCGGACACGACTGAGCGACTTCACCTTCACCTTCACCTTCATACCTAGTTATAAATAATATACATTTTAGGGTTCCAGACATTGGTCAAGAAAACAGCATAAATGTATGTTGAAGTATGTCATATAATGCATTTAAATATATACAACTTTGATATAGTTGTTATATGTAAATTATATATGTAAATATTTTAAATACTCATACATCATAATTATTTATGGATGTATAGATTAATAATGAATCTCCCTGGAAGGTTTAGCTATTTACCGAACATAAAAGATTATTAAATATACCAAAGGTAAAATCTTCCAATTTTTAAATGTTTGATTTACTTGAAAATATACCTTTAGTAGAAAATATCTTCAAATCTTGGACATAATTTCATCTGTTAAAATTTTAACATCATACTTGTCCAAGAGTTACTGAAACGATTAAATTAGAATATCTATGTACAATACAAGGCGAATTGTTTGAGGAAAAGCTATAATAATAAAACAGTAAAGCTGTGTTGAGGGATATGTAAAACTATTTGATTTATTTGTTGTGTTTTGAATGACTTATCCTCTAACAATTTGAAATTATTGTTTTCAGTTAGTTTCCTGAAGTAAAATGCTTGAAATTTTTGTTTTAACTGTTAAATTAAAAAAAAAAAAAANCTGTGTTGAGGGATATGTAAAACTATTTGATTTATTTGTTGTGTTTTGAATGACTTATCCTCTAACAATTTGAAATTATTGTTTTCAGTTAGTTTCCTGAAGTAAAATGCTTGAAATTTTTGTTTTAACTGTTAAATTAAAAAAAAAAAAAACACTAAAAATATAACTTAAGTTTTACTCAGTTGCCTTTTTTCCCCCAAATTAATCAGTTATTTGATGAATGTTTAAAGCATCTAGTCATAATTCCATTGGGTTATTTGTTCAGTTTCTGCTGAAAAGTAATCAAGAAATTTTTATTTCACATTTGTTCCTAGATGAGTAGACCCTGCAATTAAGCTGCCTTTAAAATCTGTAATATAATAGATGTTTTGTTAGAATATTAATGTATTTTATAAATGCAATGTATTTTGATGTTGTTAAAATGTTACATTAGCCATTGTATCTAATTACAAAAAGATTTGGCTCTTGCAAAATGTATACATCTTGTAGAGTGTGATTAAAAGCTGTTATTTTTAGGGGTGTAATTTGGGGAGCAATTTTCTATAAAACTGCTTAAATTGTTACTTTATAAATTTGAAATCATTTGGCACAATATGCATTTAACCAAATTACTGTTCTAAGAGCAACTCTACTTTCTAAATGGTTATCAAAGAGTTAGTGAGTATGTGGCCCTCATTAACCTCTAGCATTCATGGCTTGAGTGATGGTTGTCCTTCTCTGCACAGGTCATATAGTTTACTTAACAATTCTTGGTACTGGCCTTTATATATAGCTCCAAAAGTTGCTAACATTGATTGAACTTCATTTATAGACAGTTTCTTCAAGGAGAAGAACCAATTTTCAAGGTTAGGATTCAAGTCTCCTTTTAACCAACCAGTAAAGTAAAATGGATAATTCATTTATTCTTCCATTAAAATTATTAAGAACCTACTATTTATAAGATAGTAGCCCATGAATCAAATTCAAGGACACAAAGTTTAAGACTTTAAGCAAAGCAGATTAGGGGAGAGTTTCTTGCAAGATGGCAAGATTGGAAAAAAGCTTTAGGAATGCTCAAGTTTTAGAAATTAACCAAATGTTATAGAGGAAATGGCTTTAAAACTATGTTTGTAAACCAAGCTAGAGGGTTGAGAAACTTGAGGATTTGTTTAGCATTGACAATTTGTAATTGCGTGGTTCTCAAAAAATGAGAAAGAAAGACATGTAATATGTCAATAGGAGCAGAATACAGCAGGTATTATTAAAAAAAAAAAAAAAAAAGAGGCTACAGATATTCTTCAGCAAATAGTGGCTTAACATAGATGTGAGTAGCAGAAGAACATGAATAGAGGCCCTGGTGGCTCAGATGGTAAAGCATCTGTCTACAATGCCGGAGACCTGGGTTCAATCCCTGGTTNAAAAAAAAAAAAAAAAAGAGGCTACAGATATTCTTCAGCAAATAGTGGCTTAACATAGATGTGAGTAGCAGAAGAACATGAATAGAGGCCCTGGTGGCTCAGATGGTAAAGCATCTGTCTACAATGCCGGAGACCTGGGTTCAATCCCTGGTTTGGGAAGATCCCCTGGAGAAGGAAATGGCATCCCACTCCAGTACTATTTCCTGGAAAATCCCTGGAAGCAGGAGCCTGGTAGGCTACAAACTATGGCGTTGCAAAGAGTTGAACACAACCGAGCAACTTCAATTCACTTCACTTTGGTATATATAGAATACATTTGGAATAGAGAAAAATAGAAATGTGAGGAGACTGAAATAGGAACATGGCACTAAGAATAGGAAAAGTATTTTCAAGAGACACTGAAGAATTGATAGGACTTCACTTCAGTTCAGTTCAGTTCAGTCGCTCAGTCGTGTCCGACTCTTTGCGACCCCATGAATTGCAGCACGCCAGGCCTCCCTGTCCAGAGAAGGCAATGGCACCCCACTCCAGTACTCTTGCCTGGAAAATCCCATGGATGGAGGAGCCTGGTAGGCTGCAGTCCATGGGGTCGCTAAGAGTCGGATATGACTGAGTGAATTCACTTTCACTTTTCACTTTCAGGCATTGGAGAAGGAAATGGCAACCCACTCCAGTGTTCTTGCCTGGAGAATCCCAGGGACGGGGAAGCCTGGTAGGCTGCCATCAATGGAGATGCACAGAGATGGACACGACTGAAGTGACTTAGCAGCAGTAGCAGCAGGCCTCCCTATCCACCAACTCTCATGTGAGTTCACTCAAACTCACATCCATTGAGTTAGTGATGCCATCCAGCCATCTCATCCTCAGTCGTCCCCTTCTACTCTGGCCCCCAATCCCTCCCAGCATCAGTGTCTTTTCCAATGAGTCAACTCTTTGCATCAGGTGACCAAAGTACTGGAGTTTCAGCTTTAGCATCATTCCTTCCAAAGAACATCCAGGACTGATCTCCTTTAGAATGGACTAGTTGGATCTCCTTGCAGTCCAAGGGACTCTCAAGAGTCTTCTGCAACACTACAGTTCAAAAGCATCAATTCTTCTGCATTCAGCTTTCTTCACAGTCCAACTCTCGTGTCCATACATGACCATTGGAAAAACCATAGCCTTGACTAGACGGACCTTTATTGGCAAATAATGTCTCTACTTTTTAATATGCTATCTAGGTTGGTCATAAGTTTCCTTCCAAGGAGTAAATGTCTTAATTTCATGGCTGCAGTTACCATCTGCAGTAACTTTGGAGCCCCCCAAAATAAAGTCTGACACTGTTTCCACTTTCCCCCATCTATTTCCCATGAAGTGATGGGACCAGATGCCATGATCTTAGTTTTCTGAATGTTGAGCTTTATTTAAGCCAACTTTTTCACTCTCCACTTTCACTTTCATCGAGAGGCTCTTTAGTTCCTCTTCACTTTCTGCCATAAGGGTGGTATCATCTGCATATCTGAGGTTATTGCTATTTCTCCTGGCAATCTTGATTCCAGCTTGTGATTCTTCCAGCCCAGCATTTCTCATGATGTACTCTGCATATCAGTTAAATAAGCAGGGTGACAATATACAGTCTTGACATACACCTTTTCCTATTTGGAACCAGTCTGTTGTTCCATGTCCAGTTCTTACTCAGAAATTAGAAGTAAATGAAAAGGAGAGTCACATTTCATTTGATTTTGACAAATTTGATTATTAGGGTTTCTGGTCTTACTAATAGAGAGTGATATCATAGAAATAAATAGTTACTAGGAGAAATATATCACATCTTGAATATTTTGAATGTGATACCTGGACACATATGCTACTATGAGACTGAGGAGAGGAAAAGTGCAGCCTTTGAGAACTATCAGGGTTGCAAGCAAACTTGTGTGAGTGATTCCAATAGAGGAGGTTACATGGAATCATGAGATTGCTTAAATACTTTGAGGGTTCTTGGAAAAACAAAATCAGTCCAGGAATAATTTCTCAGAAAACATAACAGGTGTTTAGAAAACAAGAAAACAGAAACAAGAAAAATGGAGACAGAAATTAGGACAGTGGAGAGAGAGCATCTTTTCTCAAAAGAAGAAGGAAGAGCACTGATTTTGAAGAGTCACCAAAGTTAAAAGGAAGGACCATAATGCACCATCTCCTTGCATTCATAAACAAAAAGACTAATTTTTGAGCAGGGAGAGTCCAGTCTCATTAAGAATCTTGTGGACATTTTGACTCTCTTCCTAGGAAAATATAAACTATACAAAAAATTATATTTCAGATGACTGATGAATCTTAAAGTTTATCCAGAGCCTCTAACTTGAGGAAATGTTGCAAAAAAAATCTTTTGATAACAATTTCAACAAGCTTCAAAGCATAGGTTAAACTTATATAATGGGTTATGGTTTTGTTTAGTCGCTAAGTGGTGTCTGACTTTTTGCAACCTGATGGAGGTAGCCCCACTCCCCCCACCCCTAGACTCTTCTGTCCATGGGATTTCCCAGGCAAGAACATTGCAATGCATTGCTATTTTCTTCTTCAGGGAATCTTCTCATACCAGGGATTGAATTAATGTCTCCTGTATTTGGCAGGTGGATTCTTTACTACTGAGCTGCCAGGGAAGCTCCATGATTCCTTATAGACCTTTCTTTTCAGATCCTATCTCATTTACAATTAAATTACTTTGTTTTCAATTTTCTCTTTATTTATGATTAATTTGAAGACTTACTATACGGATAGAAATGTTTATGAATGGAATGGCCAGTAGTTCTGGTTTACAGCCCTCATTTCAGTTAAGTCACTCAGTAATGTCCAACTCTTTGTGACTCCATGGACTGCAGCATGCCAGTTGTCCTGTCCATCACCAACTCCTGAAGCTTGCTCAAACTCATGTCCATTTGAATCAGTGATGCTGTCCAACCATCTCATTCTCTGTTGACCACTTCTCCTGCATTTATCTTTCCCAGCATCAGAATCTTGGGCCAGTGGGTCAGTTCTTCACATCAGGTGGCCAAAGGNGCCCCCCAAAATAAAGTCTGACACTGTTTCCACTTTCCCCCATCTATTTCCCATGAAGTGATGGGACCAGATGCCATGATCTTAGTTTTCTGAATGTTGAGCTTTATTTAAGCCAACTTTTTCACTCTCCACTTTCACTTTCATCGAGAGGCTCTTTAGTTCCTCTTCACTTTCTGCCATAAGGGTGGTATCATCTGCATATCTGAGGTTATTGCTATTTCTCCTGGCAATCTTGATTCCAGCTTGTGATTCTTCCAGCCCAGCATTTCTCATGATGTACTCTGCATATCAGTTAAATAAGCAGGGTGACAATATACAGTCTTGACATACACCTTTTCCTATTTGGAACCAGTCTGTTGTTCCATGTCCAGTTCTTACTCAGAAATTAGAAGTAAATGAAAAGGAGAGTCACATTTCATTTGATTTTGACAAATTTGATTATTAGGGTTTCTGGTCTTACTAATAGAGAGTGATATCATAGAAATAAATAGTTACTAGGAGAAATATATCACATCTTGAATATTTTGAATGTGATACCTGGACACATATGCTACTATGAGACTGAGGAGAGGAAAAGTGCAGCCTTTGAGAACTATCAGGGTTGCAAGCAAACTTGTGTGAGTGATTCCAATAGAGGAGGTTACATGGAATCATGAGATTGCTTAAATACTTTGAGGGTTCTTGGAAAAACAAAATCAGTCCAGGAATAATTTCTCAGAAAACATAACAGGTGTTTAGAAAACAAGAAAACAGAAACAAGAAAAATGGAGACAGAAATTAGGACAGTGGAGAGAGAGCATCTTTTCTCAAAAGAAGAAGGAAGAGCACTGATTTTGAAGAGTCACCAAAGTTAAAAGGAAGGACCATAATGCACCATCTCCTTGCATTCATAAACAAAAAGACTAATTTTTGAGCAGGGAGAGTCCAGTCTCATTAAGAATCTTGTGGACATTTTGACTCTCTTCCTAGGAAAATATAAACTATACAAAAAATTATATTTCAGATGACTGATGAATCTTAAAGTTTATCCAGAGCCTCTAACTTGAGGAAATGTTGCAAAAAAAATCTTTTGATAACAATTTCAACAAGCTTCAAAGCATAGGTTAAACTTATATAATGGGTTATGGTTTTGTTTAGTCGCTAAGTGGTGTCTGACTTTTTGCAACCTGATGGAGGTAGCCCCACTCCCCCCACCCCTAGACTCTTCTGTCCATGGGATTTCCCAGGCAAGAACATTGCAATGCATTGCTATTTTCTTCTTCAGGGAATCTTCTCATACCAGGGATTGAATTAATGTCTCCTGTATTTGGCAGGTGGATTCTTTACTACTGAGCTGCCAGGGAAGCTCCATGATTCCTTATAGACCTTTCTTTTCAGATCCTATCTCATTTACAATTAAATTACTTTGTTTTCAATTTTCTCTTTATTTATGATTAATTTGAAGACTTACTATACGGATAGAAATGTTTATGAATGGAATGGCCAGTAGTTCTGGTTTACAGCCCTCATTTCAGTTAAGTCACTCAGTAATGTCCAACTCTTTGTGACTCCATGGACTGCAGCATGCCAGTTGTCCTGTCCATCACCAACTCCTGAAGCTTGCTCAAACTCATGTCCATTTGAATCAGTGATGCTGTCCAACCATCTCATTCTCTGTTGACCACTTCTCCTGCATTTATCTTTCCCAGCATCAGAATCTTGGGCCAGTGGGTCAGTTCTTCACATCAGGTGGCCAAAGGATTGGAGTTTCAGCTTCAAAATCAGTCCTTCCAATGAATATTCAGGACTGATCTCCTTTAGGATGGACTGGTTGGATCTCCTTGGAGTCCAAGGGACTCTCAAGAGTCTTCTCCAACACCACAGTTCAAAAGCATCAATTCTTCTGCACTCAGCTTTCTATATAGTCCAAATCTCACATCCATATATGACTATCAGAAAAACCAAAGCTTTGGCTAGATGGACCTTTGTTAGCAAGTAATGTCTCTGTTTTTTAATGTGCTGTCTAGGTTGGTCATAACTTTTCTTCTAAGAAGCAAATGTGTTTTAATTTCATGGCTCCAGTCACCATCTGCATTGATTTTGGAACCCCCAAAATAAAGTCTGTCACTGTTTCCATTTTTTTCCCCATCTATTTGCCATGAAGTGATGGGAAAAGATACCACGATCTTAGTTTTCTGAATGTTGGGTTGTAAGCCAGCTTTTTCACTTTCACCAAGAGGCTCTTTAGTTCTTCTTCACTTTCTTCCATAAGGGTGGTATCATCTGCCTATCTGAGGTTATTGATATTTATCCCAGTTAAGCACAAGCTTGATTCCAGCTTGTGCTTCTTCCAGCCTGGCATTTTGTATAATGTACTATGCATATAAATTAAATAAGCAGGGTGACAATATACAAGGTTGACCTACTCCTTTCCCTATTTGGAACCAGTCTGTTGTCCCATGCTCGGTTCTAACTGTTGCTTCTTGACCTGCATGCAGATTTCTCAGGAGGCAGGTAAGGTGGTCTGGTTTTCACCTCTCTTTAAGAATTTTCCACAGTTTGTTGTGATCCACACAGTCGAAGTCTTTAGCATAGTCAGTAAAGCAGAAGTAGATGTTTTTCTGGAACTCTCTTGCTTTTTTGATGATCCAGAGGCTGTTGGCAATTTGATCTCTGGTTCCTCTGCCTTTTCTAAATCCAGCTTGAACATCTGGAAGTTCACTGTTCATGTGCTATTGAAGCCTGGCTTGGAGAATGTTGAGCATTACTATGTTAATATGTGAGATGAGATGCTTCCCAAGGCCCACTTGATTTCACATTCCAGGACGTCTGACTCTAGGTGCGTTATCACACCATCATGATTATCTAGGTCATGAAGTTCTTTTCTGTATAGCTTTTCTGTGTATTCTTGGCACCTCTTCTTAATATCTTCTGCTTCTCTTAGATCCCTACCATTTCTGTCCTTTATTGAGCCCATCTTTGAATGAAATGTTCCCTTGGTATCTCTAATTTTCTTGAAGAGATCTCTAGTCTTTCCCATTCTGTTGATTTCCTCTATTTCTCTGCATTGATCACTGAGGAAGGCTTTCTTATCTCTCCTTGCTATTCTTTGGAACTCTGTATTCAGATGGGTATATCTTTCCTTTTCTCCTTTGCCTTTAGTTTCTCTTCTATTCTCAGCTATTTTTAAGGCCTCCTCAGACAACCATTTTGCTTTTTTGCTCTTCTTTTTCTTGGGGATGGTCTTGATTACTGACTCCTGTATTATGTCCCAAACCTCCATACTTGGTTCTTCAGGCACTCTGTCTATCAAATTTAATCCCTTGAATCTATTTGTCACCTCCATTGTATAATTGTAAGGGATTTTATTTAAGTCATACCTGAATGATCTAGTGGTTTTCCCTATTTTCTTCAATTTATGTCTGAATTTGTCAATAAGGAGTTAATGCTCTGAGCCACAGTCAGCTCCCGGTCTCGTTTTTGCTGACTGTATAGAGCTTCTCCATATTTGGCTGCAAAGAATATAATTAATTTGACTTTGGTATTGACCATCTGGTGATGGCCTAATCCCAGGAAAATTTCATTCCTTAGCCAATCACTGCATGGTTAAAATAGATAGAAGAAATTAAGAACACTTTTAAATGGATACTGCAGAAAATACTGTGTATATAGACCTCAAAGCTGTTGAGGTTTGTACCTTTGGCAACATTTAAAGATGGACTCTGTCTTTTTTTTTTTTTTTTTCTCTTTCCTGCTCAGTATTATCCTCTTTTAAGGGAAAGCTTTTGAACTATCATCTTTAAAAATTCATCCACCTCAGGGCAATTTCCAAAGAGTAAAACCCTGTAAGAAATATTTGTATACAACCAAATGATTTATTAAGGAAGTGCTTCTAAATGAAATCCGTAATGGAGTGAGAAAAGCAGGCAAGAAGGGGAAGAAGCCTAGAAGTGATTTCAGGAAAAGTGCCAGACTCAGCTTGTTTCATCAAGGAACTCTGGACAATACATTAAACCTGAAAATTCCCTCCAACGGGAGGCAAGGAGCAAAACTGCTAATACTGCTTCATCTGCATAGTCACTAGTGTTGAAAGGCTTGCAGAGGGAGGGTTAATAATAATCTCCAGGACATTTAGAGATACTTTCAATGCAGGCAAAGCATTTGCAGCACTCCTTGTGCACTGCTGATGATATTGTTGAAATGTTGATAATATTATCCAAAAAATATTGTGCCTGGTAATATTTGTTTCTCTGAAATAAAGTTTGATATTAATATAGTCACTGTAGCTTTGTTTACCTGAGTGTAAGCCAGATAGAAGCTCAGTTGGTAAAGAACCTGCCTGCAATGCAGGAGACCCTGGTTTGATTCCTGGGTCAGGAAGATTCCCTGGAGAAGGGATAGGCTACCCACTCCAGTGGTCTGTCCTGGAGAATTTCATGGACTGAATAGTCCATGGGTTCACAAAGAGTTGGACACAACTGAGCACCTTTCGCTTCTACTTTTCAACCCAGATAGACATTTTTTATCCTTTTACAATTAACCGGTATATATTTTTATATTTTAAATGTATTTCTTGAGAGTGACATATAGTTAGGTCTTGTGTTCTTTATTCAAACTGGCAATCTCTGTTTTTAACTGGGTCATTTGAACTGATTGCTTTAAGCATGATTATTGAGATGATTAGGTTTAAATATATTACCTTGCTAAATCTTTATGTCCTATATCATCTGTTCTCCATTCCCTTTTCTACTCTTACTACCCCCTTTTTTATTTTTAATGATTCTATTTTATCTCCTTTGTTAACTTCATAGCTATAATTCTTTGTATTGGTATTTTTGTGCTTACTGTAGAATTTAGTCTAGATCTTTAATTCATCACCATCTACTTTTAAATGACATTATAGTAATTCACTGTAAGGTGAATTTTAACTTTTGAGGTGACTGATGAATACAATCACCTGAATATGAATTTCTATGTTTGAGCTTTGCTTAGGGATGCAGGTTAGTTATTTGGGAACAGTGTGATCATTTTAGGGTTCTGATTTTTTAAATTTTGTGAAGTGAGATTGGAGCAGTATCTGTCTAGGCTTGGACTGCAAGGATATCAAACCAGTCAATCCTAAAGGAAATTAATCCTGGATATTTATTGGAAGGACTGATGCTGAAGCTCTAATACTTTGTTCACCTGGTGCAGAGAGTTGACTCATTAGAAAAAACCCTGATGCTGGGAAATATTGAAGACAGGAGGAGAAGGGGTGACAGAGGACAGAGGATGAGATGCTTGGAAGGCATCACTGACTCAATGGACATGAGTTTGAGCAAACTCTGGGAGATGGTGAACAGGAAAGCTTGCTTGCTTCAGTCCATGGGGTCCCAAAGACTCAGACACAACTGAGTGTCAGAACAACAAACTCTAGAGGCAAAGTTCATTTTTGAAATGTTGTGTTTTTCCAGCTGGCTACTGGAAAATGTACTATTTTGAATCTCATTTGAATGATGGATACTGTTTCATTTAAACCATTTGATAGCTTCTTTTCTGAAGAGTTTGTAAAATATCTATCTTGTGTAAATTAGTTGAGATTGTTTTTGAAGTATAATTGACCTATAATACTATATTAGTTCCTGTTTATACAATGTAATGATTCAGTTTAATATTTCTATACATTTCAAAATAGTCACCACAGGTCTAGTTACAAATTGTCATCACACTAAAATACTACATTACTATTGACTCTGTTCCTCACATTGTATATTTCATACTCATGACTCATTTAGATAGCAACTGGGCATTATATCTCTTAATATCCCTACCTATTTCTCTCCTCCAGCACACTCCCTGCTGGCAACCACCTGTTCATTTTCTGTATCTATGACTGTTTCTATTTTGTTATGTCCATGTTTTTTTTTTTTTTTTCAGAATTGACATATAAGTGAAATCATACAATATTTGTCTTTCTCTGTCTGAGATATTTCATTTAGCCTAGTATCCTCTAGGTCCATCCTTGATAACACAAATGACAATATTTTGGTTTTTTTTTTAATGGTTGAGTAATATTATATTATATATATATAATATATATCATATTTTCTTTATTCACTCATCTATTGATGAGCACTTAGGTTTCTTTTTATCATGGCTATAATAAGTAATGCTATAATGAATATAAGGGTGCGTGTGTCTTTTCAAAATCTATCATTGTCTTTGGCTAAATACCAAGGAGTGAAATTGATGGGTTAATGGTAGTTCAAGCAGAGAAACTTATAGAAAAGGAGATAAGATCTCTGTTTACCAGAGATGGAGGGATGAGGGGGATTGAATGAAGGAAGCAGAAAGGTACAAATTTCTAGTTATAAGAAAAATAAGTAGTAGGGATTTAATATACAACATGATAAATATAATTGCCACTGTTATATTTTTTTATGAAAGTGATTAAGAGTAAATCCTGAGTTCTCATCACAAGGAAATATATTTTTTCTGCTTTTAAATTTTGCATTATGGGCAGATTCTTTACACCATCTGAGCCTCTGAAGAAACCCATTATTTCATGATGTATATGAGTCAAATTATTATTCTGTAAACTTTATATAGTGCTATATGTCAATTATATCTCAATAAAACTTGAAGTAAACAAAAGCAAAAAATATTACCTGACATGTACTTTATAGCATGCATATTCAATCTTGGTAAATGTTTCACATGCATTTGAACTGTGATTAGATTTTATAGCTGTTGGCTATAGTAAATGGCAAGTTAGGAGAGATGGTAGACAATAATATTCAGTTTTTAAATATTCTTATTTATTTGATGGTTTTGATCACCTTACAGTCCAAGGGACCATCAAGAGTCTTCTCCATTTGTGTTTTATTTAGAGTTTATAGTCTTATTTACATTTAATATAATTATTGATATCCTTAGTTTTAAGTCTGCATCTTCTATATTCATTTTCTGTCTGTCCCACCTGTTCTTTTTTCTTCTGTTTTCATCTATCTGGTTCTTTATATATTTTTATTATTAGGCTAGATTTAGCACTTTAATATTACATTGTATTTTCTTTATTATCTATATTGTTAGTGATATTTCATTGCATTATATAAAATATTATAATCTAATTATTTTATCTATGTTTCTATTAGGTTACTAGCTCTACCAATCAGGCAGCTCAGATAGAAACCTCTTGTTCTTGGACTTTAGTTTTAACTTACCTCTGATCAGGGTACCAAGTCTACTTTTACATTGCCAAATCATTTAAATCCATCACCTCGTCTTTAAAAGTAATCAGTATGACTGCCATTGTTCAGGATCATATCACCTTTTACCTCAGCTCAGTTCAGTTCAGTTCAGTCACTCAGTCATGTCTGACTCTTTGCGACCCCGTGAATCACAGCACGACAGGCCTCCCTGTCCATCACCAACTCCCGGAGTTCACTCAGACTCATGTCCATCGAGTCCGTGATGCTTCTGCTGATGAACATCTAGGTTTCTTCCATATCCTGGCTATTAGAAACAGTGCTGTGACTGTCTCTTATACACATCTAGATGTGTATAAGAGACAGCCAACTCCCGGAGTTCACTCAGACTCATGTCCATCGAGTCCGTGATGCCATCCAGCCATCTCATCCTCTGTCGTCCCCTTCTCCTCCTGCCCCCAATCCCTCCCAGCATCAGAGTCTTTTCCAATGAGTCAGCTCTTTGCATGAAGTGGCCAAAGTACTGGAGTTTCAGCTTTAGCATCATTCCTTCCAAAGAAATCCCAGGGTTGATCTTCAGAATGGGCTGGTTGGATCTCTTTACAGTCCAAGGGACTCTCAAGAGTCTTCTCCAACACCACAGTTCAAAAGCATCAATTCTTCAGCGTTCAGCTTTCTTCACAGTCCAACTCTGACATCCATACATGACCACTGGAAAAACCATAGCCTTGACTAGACAGATCTTAGTCAATAAAGTAATGTCTCTGCTTTTGAATATGCTATCTAGGTTGGTCATAACTTTTCTTTCAAGGAGTAAGCGTCTTTTAATTTCATGGCTGCAATTACCATCTGCAGTGATTTTGGAGCCCCAAAATATAAAGTCTGACATTGTTTCCACTGTTTCCTCATCTATATCCCATGAAGTGATGGGACCAGATGCCATGATCTTCGTTTTCTGAATGTTGAGTTTTAAGCCAACTTTTTCACTCTCCACTTTCACTTTCATCAAGAGGCTTTTTAGTTCCTCCTTCACTTTCTGCCATAAGGGTGGTATCATCTGTATATCTGAGGTTATTAATATTTCTCCCGGCAATCGTGATTCCAGCTTGTGCTTCTTCCAGCCCAGCATTTCTCCTTTTACCTAATGAAGTATAATAGCCTAACTAGTTTGTCTTCTTAGTTGCTAATCCCCAGTCTATCAATTTCAGATTAATTTTGAGATTCATGGTCTCATATAATGAAATGGGAGACCAAGTGACATGTGAGATCAAAGTACTTTAAAGATAAGGTTTTATACGGATATGTTTGTCCTGTGGATTTATTCTATAATGGAGAATCTACTGTGAGAAAAGAAGAATGGACAGAAAGAAAAATTAACTTGGGGAAAAGAAAGAATATTGAGGACTATTTTCAGTGAGTATTATGTGTATTACACATAATTATAGGTATTATATAATTATAGATATTATGTGTAAGGATTATGTATAAAATCAACAGTGGTGATGAAAACCAAAGGCTGGTGAGTGGCTAGAAGATCTCTTAACTGTTTGAGAAAAAGAGGATGCTCCCTGGAGAAAATCATCTTCAATTTATGTCCTTTCTTTGTGTCCTTAATCTATTCAATTTCGTGGTTATTTGCAGATACTGAGTGCTCTAAATGGTTTAGTGAAAAGATAACTAAATGTCTAAAGATGGGTGAATAAGTGAGACACCTTTGTTTATGTTTCATTTCACTGGGACTAAGGACTGACATTTCCCACCTAGTGTGGCAAAGAAAATTAAGGTTTTCAAAGGAAAGCATTTCTGGAATGTTGAGAAATGTAGAGTCATTGCCATAAAGTAAAGAATATAAAAAAATGCAAAAATTCCAGGTTGGTAGGAAGAAATATTGAAATGGCTAAAGATATCGTGAATGACATGACATTTACACAGTGGCTATGTAAATTTAAATGGTATGTCATAGGATTCAAGTAAGGTGGACTTGTATTTTCAAAATGTTTTCTTTCAAAAATATTATATGTCTGTTATGCTAATTGTAGAAATTAAAACGTGATACTAGCAAACCTATTTTAATCTGAATTAATGTCTGGCAGTCTTCAAGTTCCAAATTAAATTCAAATATATTCATGCTCCCTCAACATTGCAATGTTCTTATGAATTTTTAAATTTTTTTAAAATTTATTATTATTATTATTTTTAAACTTTACAATATTGTATTGGTTTTGCCACATGTCAATATGATTCCACCACGGGTGTACACGTGTTCCCAATCCCGAACCCCCCTCCCACCTCCCACCCCCAACAAACACACCATCCCTCAGGGTCATCCCAGTGTACCAGCCCCAAGCATCCTGCACCCTGCATCAAACCTAGACTGGCGATTCATTTCTTACATGATATTATACATGTTTCAATGCCATTCTCCCAAATCATCTCACCCTCTCCCACAAGCCCAAAGAACTGTTCTATAAATCTGTGTCTCTTTTGCTATCTCGCATACATGGTTATTGTTACCATCTTTCTAAATTCCATATATATGCGTTAGTATACTGTATGGGTGTTTTTCCTTCTGGCTTACTTCACTCTGTATAATAG
>SJYX01023525.1:418416-440614 GCA_006410675.1 Oreotragus oreotragus | reverse complement strand
GAAGAATTGATGCTTTTGAACTGTGGTGTTGGAGAAGACTCTTGAGAGTCCCTTGGACTGCAAGGAGATCCAACCAGTCCATTCTGAAGGAGATCAACTCTGGAATTTCTTTGGAAGGAATGATGCTGAAGCTGAAACTCCAGTACTTTGGCCACCTCGTGCAAAGAGTTGACTCATTGGAAAAGACTCTGATGCTGGGAGGGAGTGGGGGCAGGAGGTTAAGGGGATGGCCAAGGACGAGACGGCTGGATGTTATCACCGACTCGATGGACGTGAGTCTGAGTGAACTCTGGGAGATGGTGATGAACAGGGAGGCCTGGCGTGCTGCGAGTCAGGGGGTCGCAGAGTCGGACACGACTGAGCAACTGAGCAACTGAACTGAACTGAACTGATATAAGCGAACTGCTGAGATGGAGAGTGGGCTGGGAAGTCCAAAGAGCGCCCTCTTCAGAGTCACTGTTGTAGGTTTTTCTAAACAACACTTCCTATATCCAAGTATTTCCCCCTCTAAACCAAGTGAAGCAGGCTCCAAGAGAATCACTGGTGATGATTAGGGCTGCCAAAAGAAGTGGCACATTGAATCCTCTCTCTTTCTAGATTCTTACTGAACTCTTGAACCCATGCATGCATGGTAAGTTGCTTCAGTCATTCCGACTCTGCGACCCTGTGGATTGTAGCCCACCAGGCTCCACTGTCCATGGGCTTCTGCAGGCAAGAATACTGAGGTGAATTGCCATGCCCTCCTCCTGAGGATCTTCCCAACCCAGGGTTCAAACCCAGGTCTCCCACATTACATGCAGATTCTTCACTGTTTGGGCCACCAGGTGAGCCAGTTCTTTCTTATTTCTGCCACCAGGAAGAAAAATAGGGAAAAATTCATGGGAAGCTTGGCAAGTATCTCTTTAACTTTGTGGATATATATAAACTAAGAGTGATGTCTGCTTCTTGAAGCTAAGAGGCTGGATGGGGCAGCTCACACCAACAGGAAAATAGGGACCATGGTGTGGTATGATATCCAAGGAGAAAGATATGGATCATGGTCCCCAGCATCCCTGTGACCCTTGAAGTCTCAAGGAAGGATCTCCATGAAGACTGAAAAAGAGGGAGAAAGAGGAAATATCAGTGCTCACCCAATTAAGTACTGGTAGAAGGAAAAGAAATAAGGCTTAAATTGGGATTAAATTTTAAACACAAGTGACCGGAAAGCTAAAGGGTCCACCCAAGATGCCATTGTTGTTCAGTTGCTCAGTCATGTCCAACTCTTTGCGACCCCATGGAAAGCAGCACGCAAGGCTTCCCTGTCCTCCACCATCTCCCAGAGTTTGCTCAGGCTCATGTTCCTTGAGTCAATGATGCCATCCAGCCATCTCATCCTCTGTCGTCCCCTTCTCCTCCTGCCCTTTCCCCAGAATCAATGTGGCAATGGAGATCTGCCTTTACATGTTTGAGGGCAGTGATTAGAGAAAAGTGAAATCATTTCAAGGAAGGATCTGCACGCTGCAGTCCATAGGGCCGCAAAGAGTCGGACACGACTGAGCCACTGAACTGAACTGAACTGAAAATCATTTCATGTTTGTCCCTCCGTGAGTTCAGATTGTGCAGTAAACCAGATATAATGTCTAGTGATAAAAGCAATTGGGGACTTCTGCTGCTGGTCACACAGCTAACTAGATGTCAGAAGAACATGCTTTGTTCAGAATACTGAACCGATAAGAAAGTAAGATAAATCTTTCAAGGCTATAATCTAGAAAGTGAGAATCCAGAAAAGTCAGCTAGGAGAGGATTAACCTTTTAGGGGACACCTATCAATCTCAGGTAGTCCAGGGCCTGGCTCTTTAGAGAGTGCATGTGGGTGTTAAGAAATAAAATTGAGTAGGGAGACAGTCATTTCAGAGACCCCTGAAAGGCAATTCCATTTTTGGTTGAACTAGGGTTAAAGAGCTTCAGAAAGGGAGGTGACAGGAATAATCATTTCAGCCTTGGTTATTAATAGAGTGAAAGAAAGAAGGAAAAATATCTTCCTAAATAATTCCAGATCCTAAATCTCACCCTGCTGATGTGTCTCACCAAACCCCGTGTGCCCCACACCCCCACCCCAAAAAAGACAAGCAAAAAATATAAAGTTTCTCCATTTCAGTACTGCTCCCAGGTACCTGGCAGAAGCAAATACATCTCCTGTCTGAAGGAACACACTTTAAATATGGAAAATTTCCAGGAAAAAAAAAAGCAAAATGAGGCTTACCAGGCATGCATGGGTTCTAGGAATGTAAGAGAGCAAGCCAGCATGAGTGAGAGTCAGCAGAAAGCATGAATGTAAGAATCCAACCCATAAAGACTGTGAATGTTGAAATTATCATATATAGACTAGCTGTTAGGTCAGAGTATATGAGATTGTCAATTTTGCAAGTCAAATCTGGTCAGTATCTGATATTTCATATATTTTACCTAATATTTTTTAAATAAATAAGGGGATATTGGAAATATCTTGAAGGTAAAAGCATTGTGTACTCTCAAAAAGGACTAAGAGCTTTGATAAGGAGCCAAATGAAAATTCTGGAAGTGAAAAATATAATAATTAAAATTAGAAACTTAATAGACATGTTCAACAGCAGATTTAGCTTAGTTAAAAGGAGAAATAATGAACTACAAGATAAAGCAGATGAAAGTTCACAGGATATAGTAGGGAAAGGCAAACACAGAAGTAATATTTTTAAAAGGTTGTAGAAAAAAGTGAGAAATCCCAACACCTAATCAAATTTTCAGAAGGAAAGAATAGAAAAATGGGAAGGGTCACCATCCCCATTTGTTCTATTCCTTCTTGATTTAAAGATATGTGTTGACAATTTTGCAGAGTTGATTAAAATCTTCAGTCCTCAGCTTCTAAAACTCAAGCAAATTCCAAGCAGGATAAAAGAAAATAAATTTATATCTAGCTACATTCACTTCACATTGGAGAAACACAAAAAGAAAATCTTCAAAACAACTGGAGAGAAAAGACAGACTTTATTCAAAAGAAATGACTGACAGGTGACATTTTGTATAAAAATGGGAGCTATAAGGCAATGGAAGAAAATCTTCCAAGTGTTTAGGGAAAATAACAACTGCTTAAAGATCTACATGTAATGAAGTTATCTTTCAACAAGAGCACAATTATCATATAAAAATGAAGGGAATGTATTATTAACATACATTTACCAAACGAATTTCTATAGAATATAACTTCAGAAAGAAGGAAAATTACCCCAGAGAAAGTCTAAGATTCAAAAGGAAATAGTAAATAAGGAACAGAGTGATTAATCTAAAACACATGAGCTACACAAAACAAAATCAATCTTCATTCTAAGTATTCAATAGCCACCTGTGGTCAGGACAGAAATGCAACATTCCCATAATGGCAGAAATGTATTATTGGATAGTACTGCTATGGATTTTAAGATTTATATCTGTATTAGTTTGCCATTGCTACTGTAACAAATTAAATTTAATAACAAAATTATTGAATCAACATGTACTTATAATCTTACAATGCTGGGGTCAGAAGTTCAAAATGAGTCTTATGAGGCTAAAATTAAGGTATTTGGTAGGGTTGTGTTCCTTCTGGACACTCTCTGAAAAAAATGTGGTTTTTGCCTTTTCCAACTTCCTGAGGATACTCACAGTCCTTGACTTATGACCCCCTTCTCGATTTTCAAATCCAGCAACACCTAGCCAAATCAACCACTGAGTTTTCTGTCTCCCTCTTCCATGTTAAAGAGCCCTTGTAATACATTGGGCCCACCCATCCCCCCAGATAATCCAGGATAATCTCCTCCACCTCAAGATCCCCAATTACATATGCCAAGTCTCTTTTGTCATATAAGAATAGTTTTATTACGGTCCACTGGCCTGAGATAATATATTCATAGATTCCAGGAAAAGAATGTGGATATCTTTGGTGGGGAGGGAACCATTATTCTACTTGCTACTGCATTGTATCTTAAATTTTCTAGGGAACTTCCAGGAGTACAGAAATCGGATATAAACATCTTCTCCTCAAAGAGAGAAGAAAAGCCTCAATCCAACAGGCATGAAAAAAGAAAGTGTGTGTATGTGTGTGTGTGTTTATATGTGTATATATATATATATATATATATACAAACAGAAAAGGCAAATCAAGAAAATACATAATATATGCCAGTGAGAAATTGGTCTAAATACATGAATAATTACAATATACATAAATAGTATGCTCTGCATTTAAAAGAGCAGGATTGGGAGACTGTATTTTTTTTTATAAAGCAAACTATATGCTATTTATAAGAGATTTTCCTAAAATACAGGAAAATGAGAAAAATAGACCAAATACTAACTAAAAGAAAGCTGGCAAGACTATAGTAATATCAGAAAAAAAGTAGAATTTAAGACAAAATAATGTAACTAGAAAAAAAAAAGGTGAGTAAATACAAATCAAAAGTTTTATTTACCAAAAACATATAAAAATTCTAAATTTGTGTATACCCAATAACATTGCTTCAATATATTTGTTGTGTCAGTCACTCAGTCATGTCCAACTCTTTGCGACCCCATGGGCTGCAGAATGCCAGGCTTCCCTGTCCGTCACCAACTCCTGGAGCTTGCTCACATTCATGTCCATTGAGTCAGTGATGCCATCCAACCATCTGGCCTTCTGCTGTCCCCTTCTCTTTCTGCCTTCAATCTTTCCCAGCACCAGGGTCTTTTCTAATGAGTCAGCATCAGGTAGTCAAAGTATTGGAGTTTTAGCTTCAGCATCAGTCCTTCCAATGAATATTCAGAGTTTGATTCCCTTTAGGACTGACTGATCTCCTTGCAGTCCAAGGGACTCCCAAGAGTCTTCTCTAATACCACAGCTCAAAACATCAATTCTTCAGCATTCAGTTTTCTTTATGGTCCAACTCTCACATCCATACATGACTCCTGGAAAAACCATAGCTTTGACTAGATGAACCTGTGTTGGCAAAGTAATGTCTCTGCCTTTTAATACGCTGTCTAGGTTTGTCATAACTTTTCTTCCAAGGAGCAAGTGTCTTTTAATTTTGTGGCTACAGTCACCATCTGCAGTGATTTTGGAGCCCAAGAAAATAAAGTCTCTCACTGTTTCCATTGTTTCCCCATCTATTTGCCATGAAGTATTGGGACCAAATGCCATAATCTTCTTTTTGTGAATGTTGAATTTTAAGCCAACTTTTTCATTCTCCTCTTTTACTTTCATCAAGAGGATCTTTAGTTCTTCACTTTTTGTCATAAGAGTGGTATCATCTGCATATCTGGGATTGTTGATATTTCATGGCAATCTTGATTCCAGCTTGTGCTTCATCCAGCCCAGCATTTTGCATGATGTACTCTACATATAAGTTAAATAATCAGGGTGACAATATACAACTTTGACATATTCCTTTCCCAATTTTGAACCAGTCCATTGTCCCATGTCCAGTTCTAATTGTTGCTTCTTGACCTGCATACAGGTTACTCAGGAAGCAGATAAGGTGGTCTGTTGTACCCATCTCTTTAAGAAGTTTTCACAGTCTCAATGTATGAAACACCAAAAATGATAGACCCACAAAGAGAAATGAACATATCCCTAATTATGATGGAAAATTCTAATACATCTGTTTCTAAGTATAACTGATAGATAAGCAAAGAGTAAATGAGAAAGTACCATATAGAAGATTTGAACAGCAAAATGAGCAGGCTTGATCAAATGAATATCTATTTAAAACATAGTCAATAACTCAGAATTCACACAGAAAATGTATTATAAACTAACCCCACGGTTCAATGATAAAGAATCTGCCTGCCTATGCAAGAGACATAAGAAGCATGGATTAGATCCCTGGGTTGGGAAAATCTCCTGGAGAAGGAGATGGTAACCCACTCCAGTATTCTTACCTGAAAATTCCCATAGACAGAGGAACCTGGCAGGCTACAGTCCAATGGGTCGCAAAGAGTTGGACACAATTGAGCAACTAAGCTTGCAGGCAAGCTAATAATAAACCATAAAATAAGTCTCAACAAATTTCGAAGATTTGGTGTTGCACAGGCCACATCAGTCACCACATATAGTTGCAAAGTTTTTTTTTCTTGTGATGAGAACCTTTACAATTTACTCTCTCGGCAGTTTTCAAATATCCAATACCAATATTATTAAACATAGTTGCCATGCGGTACATTACATCTTCAGGATTTATTTATCTTATAATTGGAGTTTTGTACCTTTTGACCCTCTTCACCCATTTCACCCATCCAACTGGCAACTGCCAATCTCTTCTCTGTATCTAAGTGTTCATTTCTTTGTTTCTTTTTCTTTTTTTTTAGATTTCATGTGAGATCATATGATATTTGTCTGTCTCTATTTCTGTTAGTATAATGCCCTCAAGGTCCATCCATATTGTCCTAAATGACAGGATTTTCACCTTTTTTATGGCTGAATAGTATGGCATTGTATATATATATGCAAATATACATATGAATATAAACACTATATATATATATGAAAAACATTTTCTTTATTCGTTTATTGACGAATGGGCATTCCTTTTATGCATATTTTGATGATGTGTTTTACAATGAACTTTTTTAGGTGTTTGCAAGATACCTTATCTATACATATATTATAGTTATAGCAATATAAAAATTATGTATATATGCACGTGAGCATGTGTAGGTTTATGTGGCTAGGAGAGAAGAGGGAGAGAGAGATAGGGATATTTTAAAGGAACATAAAATAAAAGTATGACATGAGATGGAGGTAAATGAGTACATTTACTTTTAGAAGATGAATTGGACTTTGCTGTGCTTTGGAATTATACCCTGTCTCATCCATCTAACTTTGGGCTTTTAGAAGGCAGGAGACCATTGAAAATCATTCAAGCTTATATATTTCCAAACTGGCCATTCTACTTTGGGTGCTGTGTGTTTCATCCACAGTGTCAAGCTTCTGTAAACACACCTGGAACATGATCCATCTAACTGACTGCTCCCTAGTCATTATCCAGTTATCACCTATTTCACTTACTTTCAACAGGAGATATTCCTGCCTGCAACTGACACCCTCCTTTGATAGGTCCCATGTCCAGCTCTAAACAAGACTGTGAAGGAAGTAAGTAGAGTTCATTTTCAAAACCAAGCTCTCACCTATTCCTTCTGTTTTCACGCTCCCTGAGGAAGGTCATGAACCCCTCCAGTGGCAAGCCACAGGTGGGTCTAGCTGTAGAAGCCCTCTACTCCAAAGGCAGCCACTGAGGATGTGGGTGTGGGGAAGGGGGCACTGTCTGTTATTATTTTAAAATAATAGTAAAACTGAATGACAATTGTTCTACTTTATATTTTATCACCTGCAGTTCGAAATAGTGAAAGTTGCTCAGTCTGTCCAGCCTCTCTGCAACCCCAGCGATTGTAGGCTGCCAGACTCCTCTGTCCATGGGATTTTCCAGGCAAGAATACTGGAGTGGGTAGCCACTTCCTTCTCCAGGGTATCTTCCCAACCCAGGGATCGAACTCAAGTCTCCCACATTGCAGGCGGACCCTTTACCATCTGAGCCACCAGGGAAGCCCCACAATTGTAAATAATCTTGGTATTGTTATATGCCTCTCCACAAAAGTATTTTTTTGATCTAAGAGTTCTTAATTGTAACACTAATGAATAAAATAATATATGTATATATATAGATACATATATATGTAAGCTTCAAGTTAGCACATTTTAATACCTCTTCTTAATAACCTCATATTCTACACAGATGTTAATTTAGAGACCCAGAAGTCTTATAACTCCTAGTATACTTAGCAGCAAGCATTTATTGTGAGAGTAAATGTATGACAACTTGGTATTAGGTACAGTCCACGTCTTAAACCTCATTTAAATGACTGGTGAAAATTAACATTGATAGAACAGAGATAGTAAAGATGAAGAAGCAGAACTCAAGTTATTTCTGTCATTCTATGTGACCACTAGGAATTTATCCTTGCATTTAATAATTTTGTATCTGAAAATAGCGAGAACTCTGGAAACTGCAAAGTGTTGTATTTTTCTTTGGTAAGTATAAGTTTCGGTTCATGTATGAAATATACACTGAATTTTAGAAAGAGCTTTAATGATCAAATGTATTCTCTTTTTTTGTTGTGTTTGTTTGTTTGTTTTGTTTTAAAAGCAAAAACACACAAATCAAGAAATTAGACTTTATATGACAGAGTGGCATGATCTAGCCTAAATTGTGCCTTTTGTGGATGTTTCTGTTTTATTAAAGTTCATTTCCTGGTCACTGTCAGTAAGCAAAGGCTGTTAGAAATGATCTGTTCAGAATATTAGATACAGAGATGTTGCCCGGAATCCTCTTTTCCTTTCCGCTCCCAAGGAGGTCAGTGGGAAATCTAGAGCTTAGGGCACGAGAAAGAGGGGTGCCTTAACTGCAGGGGACTTGGTTGGATGTTTTTAGGGGAATATTCAACTTGCACACTTTTTTCCAGAACTTGCCCGCCTGAAAGCATACCTTGTTCACCATTTCGCTTATACGGTTGTCCTTTTCTGTAAACTGAATGATTGAGATCTCCAAGATCTTGTCAAAAATGTACATCAAGCTTGGATGTCATATCCCTCACACCTGTAATTACATCCTCACAGCCATTTCAATGTCATTCTAAATGTTTAGATGTTATCTTAAAAATATGTAAGGGGGTGCCTCACTCTGCAAGATTCTTTCAAGGATGACTCGGGGAGGAAAATCTGAAGACTGCTGTTATAAGATAGTTCTAGTACACAGGGCACACATCTATGAGATTTCAGCAGCCAGTAGCCAAGCCTCCTCGGTGTTTGTCATGAAAGAATTCTTAAGAAAGAAATTTCAGGCAGTTGATGTGTATCCCTTCAATCACGCAGTACAGGGTCTTGTTGTTGGGACTTTGTTCTTGGTGAACCAGCCATTGATAGATGTCTTCTTATTTAATACTCCAAACAACAAAGGAACACATCACTGTGGGGCCCTTTTGATGAAGGAGAGGCTAGGGGTCAAGGTTCACTCCTGACTCACTCTGCTGGGGACCCCAGACTGGTTGGTGATGGGCTGAGACTTTCACCCAGTCAGCCATTGGCATCCTCCTCCATTATACTTTTTCTTTACAGGGAGGTGAAAATAAAATGTAAAAGGAAGCATGAGTTAGGGATCGGACAAATCTCTGCTGGAATCCTGGTGCTGCCCTTGTGACCCCCTGGGTAGAGGCCCCTCGTCTGTAAGATGTCCTGTGTTTAGACCTGGTGTGGATCTTCAACATGATACTGGACAAAGGATTTCAATGGGACAAGTGGGGAAGACAGCACTGAGCTGCCCTTTAATTTGTGAACGTGTCCCAAATCTCTTTTCAGCCTGTCCTCTTTCAGTCATGAGTGATGGTGGAGAAAGCTTCTGTTACATATTAACCTTTTATTCTGCTGTGGAGAAGCTCCTTGTCAATGTGCTGAAGAATTCGTTTGTGCCAGAGGGCTTGGCAAACTTGGAGAACTTGGTGCTGTCAGATGAGCATCTCCCCTTATGAGAGTAGTCGTGGGGTTTTCTTTCTAGGGTCACACATGTGCAGGCAGCAATGTAAGGAGGCCGGCTGGCATCTTAGGCAGCAGGGCTTACCGGCCTTCTGTTTCCAGTCCTGACACTGACAGACCCCCTCATGTTTCTGTCTCGCTTCCTCCTACCTGAAAATCTTTATGGAGGCCTATCTGATGGCCACTAACTTTAAATTTTTTTTTAATTTTGTACTGGGATGTAGCCAGTTAACGGGTGGCTCAGCTGTATGGAATCTGCCTGCAGTTCAGGAGACAAAGAGGCATGGGTTTGATCCCAGGGTCAGGAAGATCCCCTGGAGAAGGAAACGGCAGCCCACTCCAGTATTCATGTAGGATGAAAAAAGAAAGGAACTTAGTTGTTGGCTCAAAATCAGCCTAAAACTATTATATATTCCCAAACTGTATAGCCTAATATAGGGCGAGTCTTCATTTTTGGCACAGTGTTTGGATTCCAAAAAGTCCTGGTCCTCTTGAGGCAATGTCTTTGTGAACAGCAAATACAGGGAACTTGCCCTATTTCTGGACACTGAAAAACTCAGAGGAAGGGTACCAGTTTTAATCCGGGGCACATCACTTCTGTAAAGAGAACAGACCCACCACTTTCTGAGCAGGTTGTGGACACACATCGAGACAACATCTCACAATCCTGCCCAAGAGGGAGGTGGTGGCAGTAACATCTTACAGACAAGAGGTCAGTGCCCAGCAGGTCACAAGGGCAGCACCAGCATTCCAGCAGAGGTTGTTCAGATCCCTAACTCATGTTTCCTTTTGCATTTTATTTTTACCTCCCTGTAAATAAAAAGTATAATTGAATAAAGGGCAACATTGCCTTTTTACTTAATAATCTCAAACATAAACCTAATATTCCAATTATCTGAAATTCTATTAATAAAAAAGGCAAAA
This sequence comes from Oreotragus oreotragus, assembly GCA_006410675.1. Lineage (NCBI taxonomy): Eukaryota > Metazoa > Chordata > Mammalia > Artiodactyla > Bovidae > Oreotragus > Oreotragus oreotragus. The sequence continues at coordinate 430,140 of SJYX01023525.1, read as the reverse complement.
CTATCATGAAGGAAAGCAGATCATCAGTTGCCTAGAGCTACAAATGAAATTGGAAACAGAATCCATGATGAAGGGGCACCAGGGAGCTCTGTTAAGTTTTGAGAACTTCTTTAGCTTGAATGTGATGGTGGGTATACAATTGTATACAGTTACTGACATTCATCAAATGGTATGTTTAAAATAGTGAATTTATGATACAATTATACATATAACTTTTATGCATAAACATTTTATAAATTTTAAAAAAGTATACATTTTAATAGTTATTTAAAATATAAATATTTTAATATATACATCTCTTTCTACCCTCCCTCCCCCAAATGTGGGAATGAAAAAAGAATTCTGGTTCCTGGAAACTCATGGAGAGTAAGAACAGTTAAAGATGGCATATTCGTTTGCTCGTGCTGCCGTAACCAAGTACCGCACGCTGGGTGCTCACACAATAGAGATGTATTTCCTCGCAGTTGGGAGGCGGATGTCCCAGCTCAGGAGGCCTCTCTCCTGACCTTGTGGATGTTCATCTTCCCCCTGTGTCTCCACGTCACCTCCTTCTGTGTGTGTCTGCGTCTAAATCTCTTCTCAGAAGGACATTATCATATTGGATTTCAGCCCACCCTAATGACCTCATTTTAATTTAACTATCTTTATAAAGTTCCTGTCTCCAAATGCAGTCACATTCTGACATTCTGGGGGTAGGATGTCAACATGCAAATTTGGCAGGACACAGTTCAGCCCAAATAGACAAGGAATGGTGACCGAGGTCCTGTATTTACTCAACTTGGTCATCTTTGAATTTTTTTTTTTTTCAACAGGAGCATGTGTTTATAACTTAAAGAATATATGTGGGAGAAACATTTTACGTATGTATTATTTTTTCAAACAAAGAGAAACATACGAATGTATTTTCTTTCAAACAAAGTTGGTAGACTGTGCTTCTCATTGGTCTCCATGATTTATACCTCATAAACTGTTACCTTCCACATGGATGCCATAACTCGTACAGTCCTTACACACAGCTGTGCAAGAAATATAGCTTTACTCTTCTGTCACTGAACTTCATTTCTGCATGAGACGCTTTTTCTCAGAGTGGCATCTGAGTTTGTGGGGACAGGGGCGTGGTGAGGGCTCCCATAGGGAAGGTGGGCAGCTCTTCTGCACCTTGGCCAGAGTCTGTGGTCTCTTCTCCGGATGGCATCCATTCGCTAGCCTCCCGCCTTCCTGTCCTCCAAATCCATATGCGTCATTGCTACATCCTCCTTGTCTTAACTCTAAGGCCTCTTTAGTTTTGCCTCTGGAGCTGGACTCCTTAGATTTGCATCCTACTTATTACTGGCTGTGTGTCCTGACCTCTTTACTTAGTCTCTCTGTGTTTCAGTTTCTCATTTATAATTTAGAGCTATTTATAGTAAAGATACCCACTTTATAAGATTGTGGGGATGATTAAAGGAGTTAATATGTAGCAATGTTTAAAATAGTATCTGCTACATAGTAGGAGCTATATTCCATAAAATGTTTCCAATTGTTTGTACCAGCAGTAGTGATATTTCTTTCTTGTTATTTCATCGCTTCATTGGTCCTTTATTTGGAAGCACACAAAATACCAGATTTACCAGTTAGCTATGAAAACTCTACTGGGAGCCTCAGGCCCATCTGCCAGACACCTTCATTCTGCCCCAGCATCGTGCTGGGAATACAGATTGTGAGGGCAGGGGTGCAAAGAGGTGTGGGATCTCACAGATTCACTGTATTTCCCTTGGGAGGTTGAGGGATTTGAATTATTTATGTCCCAGATGCCCAAATTTTTGTTCTATCAACCGTGCAGCTGGGTACCCCTGCCGCTCAGGAGGTCGGCCTCTCTGCCTCTTTTCCTTCTTTCCTGGGCCGCCAGTCCGCACACAGACTGCTTTTCCTGGTTGGGGGTTGGGGGGGCAGGGGCAAGAAATGAATGGGCTCTTGAGACTCAGACTCAGAGATGCTACTCTTGGTCTGCTGGCTCTGCTGAGTCACTCCCTGCCAAGGCAATAAGTGAGATTTCCCTGACTGTTCCCTGGGGTTGAGGGCAGGCACTGACTGATGGTGTGATGAGGGAAAATCACTTAAATTGATGTACAGAAATATCCCGCAGAAAACACCAGGGAAACTTTGTAAAGGTCCTTCCAGTGTCTGAATGTAAGACTATCACCTGTATCCCACCACCGGATCCCCAGGGCCTGATGCATGGTCCAGAGGATATTAGAAAACTAAGTGTCATGAGTTACAGTCTCCTCGGTGGTATACTTGTTTACTTCTCAAGATCCATCAGTAATTATGGCTGCTTTGTATTTTTCTGTCATTTAGACACAAACTGTTTTTTGAGACTCAGGGGGAAAAACTCCCACAACAGAACTCTTTGAATGGCTTGTATTCAAGTTTGAATGCCCTGTGCAAATTATCGAAGTTGAAGCCTACCTCATGTGAATAAAAATCCTGGAGTCACATTAATTAAATGAGTCTATTGAATTAATTTTCATAAATTCTTCTGAGTCAATTGCACATTCTCAAATTAACAATAAAACTCAAAGTAGAATTTAAAGTTTGGGTCCAGGGAGAGCACATGCTGAATAAACATACTTGTGTAGTTAAAGACTCAATAGCAGATGGCAGGAACAGCAAAGTGCAGCAAAACTACAAAAAGTTTTCCCCAAAAATTAAATGGGTCCTTAAAATAGACGAATGCGAAACCTCCATTGCCAAATAAAACAGAAGATTTTAAATGGCCATGATTCTTAGTGTAGAGTGAAGCCTCTCACATCAGCTATGGCAGCGCCTGGAAAAGTCCCAAGTATGGATGTGAAGAAAAGGTTTAGTGGGGAAAAGAAAGAGAATGTTGGGACAATGGTGGAAAGTTTTAATTATAAGCCCGTTGTCATGGGAAAGATAGAGATAAGTACTAATTTCATAAATTTCCACAATCTTCCCCAAAGTCATTGTATTTGTCTAATAAAAGTCATTTACCATAATAGCTATCAGAAAGGGTACATGTAGAATCATAATATACTAGAGTTTAAGGGTCCTTTGTGATCTTCTGCCCAGCTGACTCATTTTACAGGCAAGACAATAGAGACTCAGAGTAGTTGGCTAAGTGGACTCTGCTGGGTCCCATGACGAGTTAGAAGTGGAATCAAGGACTAAACCCGGATGTCTGGCTCTCAGTCCAGTTCTGAGATGTACAACTGATCCTCCAGGTTGCTGGAGACTTCTTCATGGGGCCACAGATAATCACTGGTCTTCTAGAACCTTCCAATCAGACTTCGTGTGCCAGGGTTGTGTCCAGAACCGAGGAGGGTGCTATCCTGGTGGGAGGCAGAGACCAAAATTCAAACGTGCTTTGGCAGATACAAGCACGTGGGGAAAATCAGCTGAAATCAAGGCAGAGAGTTTTTCTTCTTTAAATTATCATTGGAAAGAAAGGTGAACACTCACCATAATTCATGTGTGTTTATTTTTTTTTCTTCCATAGACACTAATTTATTCTGAAAAGGATGATATATTTCATTTCCAAATTCTACTTTTACTTTCAAGAAATTCAGACTTCAAGAGAAAAAAAAGGTTCAGTGCTGTATTGTGATTACTTTGATGGTTAAGGATATCAGTGCTCGTGACTTTGAAAAATCATTAGCAAAAATTGGCCATGAAAAGGGAAATCTGTTTTAGTGCATAACAACCATCCATCTTACATGAGTTAATAATTCCTTATCTCTCCATGGAGAAAAACGCAGCAACTAACTGTGGGCCGTCAAGATTGGCCTCCCCACAGTGGTTGACCCTGAAGAACCCCCCGGCTGGCTGGGCTCCAAGCCTTCCCTTCCGGTACATCTCATCCCTCAGTTGCTTCCTTCTGCTCCTCTGCCATCTTCTTCATTTGCCAAGCATCTTTCATTTATTCGTTTATTTCACTGAGATTTCTTGTGCCAGGAAGAGAAGTTAATTGCATGCCAAGCAAGGTATTAGGTGTAAGGAACACACGATGGGGAAAATAGCCCACGCTGCCTTCCTGGAGCTTATAATCCAGTGGAGGGGATATTGGGCAAGAAGTCCCACAGATAAATGAACTATTGTGCATGTGACAATGCTCAGAGAAAAGGGACGTGGTGATGTAAGAGATCAGTTCAGTTCAGTTCAGTCGCTCAGTCGTGTCCGACTCTTTGCGACCCCATGAATCGCAGCACGCCAGGCCTCCCTATCCATCACCATTTCCTGGAGTTCACTCAGACTCACATCCATCAAGTCCGTGATGCCATCCAGCCATCTCATCCTTGGTCGTCCCCTTCTCCTCCTGTCCCCAATCCCTCCATGAAAGAATTTCACCAGGATGACATTTGAGCTGAGATGTGAAAGATTAAAGCCAGGTAGACATGGCTAAAAAGAGAGAGCCAGGCAGAGGGGACCGCATGTGCAAGATACTGCAGCAAGTAGGTGGGACTAAAAGATCATGGAGGTAGGAGCAGAATAAGGCAGGGGAGCCTGGCCTGATGGGAGGCTGGAGGGGTGCCTACGACATTGGTCTTGAGAACAATGGGAAAAAACACTGGAGGTTTTAAATAAGCATGACGTGATCAGATACGAATTTTGAGGTCACTCAGGGCTCAATCAGAGAAACAGAAGCTTTAGAACATAGGACTCTGTGAATGAATGTCACTAAAGTATAAATATGAATATACGTGGGTTTTTTCCTTCTCTCTTGGCCGCACCACACGGCTTGTGGGATGTTAGTTCCCCGACCAGGGTATGAACTTCTGTCCTCAGCAGTGAAAGCTCAGAGTCCTACCTGTCGGACCACGAGGGAGTTCCCTGAACATATGTATTTGCTACAGGGATTTGATGTGACCCAATTGTGGCTGCTAGTTAAGCAGTCTCTGTAAGGCTATCGCCTTCCCATCTAGTCACCTGATGTTGGATCTCGGAGTCTGCAGGATGGGCATTCAGGAGGGAAGATGGATGCAAGATAGGGGGAGAAAGAGGAATCGTTGGGGCCCCCACACACTGGAACCCATAAGACTGGAAGCACGTTAGTTCTCGTCGCCTCCCTTAATGACGCAGTGGTCCTGCTGGCCGATGCTCGCATCATCAGAGAGAGAAACACACACTTGGACCCGGAGTCAGAGGAGCCAAAGGAGAATCTAAGGGAATGTGGAATTTCTGCATGAGACGCTTTTTCTCAGAGTGGCATCTGAGTTTGTGGGGACAGGGGCGTGGTGAGGGCTCCCATAGGGAAGGTGGGCAGCTCTTCTGCACCTTGGCCAGAGTCTGTGGTCTCTTCTCCGGATGGCATCCATTCGCTAGCCTCCCGCCTTCCTGTCCTCCAAATCCATATGCGTCATTGCTACATCCTCCTTGTCTTAACTCTAAGGCCTCTTTAGTTTTGCCTCTGGAGCTGGACTCCTTAGATTTGCATCCTACTTATTACTGGCTGTGTGTCCTGACCTCTTTACTTAGTCTCTCTGTGTTTCAGTTTCTCATTTATAATTTAGAGCTATTTATAGTAAAGATACCCACTTTATAAGATTGTGGGGATGATTAAAGGAGTTAATATGTAGCAATGTTTAAAATAGTATCTGCTACATAGTAGGAGCTATATTCCATAAAATATTTCCAATTGTTTGTACCAGCAGTAGTGATATTTCTTTCTTGTTATTTCATCGCTTCATTGGTCCTTTATTTGGAAGCACACAAAATACCAGATTTACCAGTTAGCTATGAAAACTCTACTGGGAGCCTCAGGCCCATCTGCCAGACACCTTCATTCTGCCCCAGCATCGTGCTGGGAATACAGATTGTGAGGGCAGGGGTGCAAAGAGGTGTGGGATCTCACAGATTCACTGTATTTCCCTTGGGAGGTTGAGGGATTTGAATTATTTATGTCCCAGATGCCCAAATTTTTGTTCTATCAACCGTGCAGCTGGGTACCCCTGCCGCTCAGGAGGTCGGCCTCTCTGCCTCTTTTCCTTCTTTCCTGGGCCGCCAGTCCGCACACAGACTGCTTTTCCTGGTTGGGGGTTGGGGGGGCAGGGGCAAAAAATGAATGGGCTCTTGAGACTCAGACTCAGAGATGCTACTCTTGGTCTGCTGGCTCTGCTGAGTCACTCCCTGCCAAGGCAATAAGTGAGATTTCCCTGACTGTTCCCTGGGGTTGAGGGCAGGCACTGACTGATGGTGTGATGAGGGAAAATCACTTAAATTGATGTACAGAAATATCCCGCAGAAAACACCAGGGAAACTTTGTAAAGGTCCTTCCAGTGTCTGAATGTAAGACTATCACCTGTATCCCACCACCGGATCCCCAGGGCCTGATGCATGGTCCAGAGGATATTAGAAAACTAAGTGTCATGAGTTACAGTCTCCTCGGTGGTATACTTGTTTACTTCTCAAGATCCATCAGTAATTATGGCTGCTTTGTATTTTTCTGTCATTTAGACACAAACTGTTTTTTGAGACTCAGGGGGAAAAACTCCCACAACAGAACTCTTTGAATGGCTTGTATTCAAGTTTGAATGCCCTGTGCAAATTATCGAAGTTGAAGCCTACCTCATGTGAATAAAAATCCTGGAGTCACATTAATTAAATGAGTCTATTGAATTAATTTTCATAAATTCTTCTGAGTCAATTGCACATTCTCAAATTAACAATAAAACTCAAAGTAGAATTTAAAGTTTGGGTCCAGGGAGAGCACATGCTGAATAAACATACTTGTGTAGTTAAAGACTCAATAGCAGATGGCAGGAACAGCAAAGTGCAGCAAAACTACAAAAAGTTTTCCCCAAAAATTAAATGGGTCCTTAAAATAGACGAATGCGAAACCTCCATTGCCAAATAAAACAGAAGATTTTAAATGGCCATGATTCTTAGTGTAGAGTGAAGCCTCTCACATCAGCTATGGCAGCGCCTGGAAAAGTCCCAAGTATGGATGTGAAGAAAAGGTTTAGTGGGGAAAAGAAAGAGAATGTTGGGACAATGGTGGAAAGTTTTAATTATAAGCCCGTTGTCATGGGAAAGATAGAGATAAGTACTAATTTCATAAATTTCCACAATCTTCCCCAAAGTCATTGTATTTGTCTAATAAAAGTCATTTACCATAATAGCTATCAGAAAGGGTACATGTAGAATCATAATATACTAGAGTTTAAGGGTCCTTTGTGATCTTCTGCCCAGCTGACTCATTTTACAGGCAAGACAATAGAGACTCAGAGTAGTTGGCTAAGTGGACTCTGCTGGGTCCCATGACGAGTTAGAAGTGGAATCAAGGACTAAACCCGGATGTCTGGCTCTCAGTCCAGTTCTGAGATGTACAACTGATCCTCCAGGTTGCTGGAGACTTCTTCATGGGGCCACAGATAATCACTGGTCTTCTAGAACCTTCCAATCAGACTTCGTGTGCCAGGGTTGTGTCCAGAACCGAGGAGGGTGCTATCCTGGTGGGAGGCAGAGACCAAAATTCAAACGTGCTTTGGCAGATACAAGCACGTGGGGAAAATCAGCTGAAATCAAGGCAGAGAGTTTTTCTTCTTTAAATTATCATTGGAAAGAAAGGTGAACACTCACCATAATTCATGTGTGTTTATTTTTTTTTCTTCCATAGACACTAATTTATTCTGAAAAGGATGATATATTTCATTTCCAAATTCTACTTTTACTTTCAAGAAATTCAGACTTCAAGAGAAAAAAAAGGTTCAGTGCTGTATTGTGATTACTTTGATGGTTAAGGATATCAGTGCTCGTGACTTTGAAAAATCATTAGCAAAAATTGGCCATGAAAAGGGAAATCTGTTTTAGTGCATAACAACCATCCATCTTACATGAGTTAATAATTCCTTATCTCTCCATGGAGAAAAACGCAGCAACTAACTGTGGGCCGTCAAGATTGGCCTCCCCACAGTGGTTGACCCTGAAGAACCCCCCGGCTGGCTGGGCTCCAAGCCTTCCCTTCCGGTACATCTCATCCCTCAGTTGCTTCCTTCTGCTCCTCTGCCATCTTCTTCATTTGCCAAGCATCTTTCATTTATTCGTTTATTTCACTGAGATTTCTTGTGCCAGGAAGAGAAGTTAATTGCATGCCAAGCAAGGTATTAGGTGTAAGGAACACACGATGGGGAAAATAGCCCACGCTGCCTTCCTGGAGCTTATAATCCAGTGGAGGGGATATTGGGCAAGAAGTCCCACAGATAAATGAACTATTGTGCATGTGACAATGCTCAGAGAAAAGGGACGTGGTGATGTAAGAGATCAGTTCAGTTCAGTTCAGTCGCTCAGTCGTGTCCGACTCTTTGCGACCCCATGAATCGCAGCACGCCAGGCCTCCCTATCCATCACCATTTCCTGGAGTTCACTCAGACTCACGTCCATCAAGTCCGTGATGCCATCCAGCCATCTCATCCTCGGTCGTCCCCTTCTCCTCCTGCCCCCAATCCCTCCATGAAAGAATTTCACCAGGATGACATTTGAGCTGAGATGTGAAAGATTAAAGCCAGGTAGACATGGCTAAAAAGAGAGAGCCAGGCAGAGGGGACCGCATGTGCAAGATACTGCAGCAAGTAGGTGGGACTAAAAGATCATGGAGGTAGGAGCAGAATAAGGCAGAGGAGCCTGGCCTGATGGGAGGCTGGAGGGGTGCCTACGACATTGGTCTTGAGAACAATGGGAAAAAACACTGGAGGTTTTAAATAAGCATGACGTGATCAGATACGAATTTTGAGGTCACTCAGGGCTCAATCAGAGAAACAGAAGCTTTAGAACATAGGACTCTGTGAATGAATGTCACTAAAGTATAAATATGAATATACGTGGGTTTTTTCCTTCTCTCTTGGCCGCACCACACGGCTTGTGGGATGTTAGTTCCCCGACCAGGGTATGAACTTGTGTCCTCAGCAGTGAAAGCTCAGAGTCCTACCTGTCGGACCACGAGGGAGTTCCCTGAACATATGTATTTGCTACAGGGATTTGATGTGACCCAATTGTGGCTGCTAGTTAAGCAGTCTCTGTAAGGCTATCGCCTTCCCATCTAGTCACCTGATGTTGGATCTCGGAGTCTGCAGGATGGGCATTCAGGAGGGAAGATGGATGCAAGATAGGGGGAGAAAGAGGAATCGTTGGGGCCCCCACACACTGGAACCCATAAGACTGGAAGCACGTTAGTTCTCGTCGCCTCCCTTAATGACGCAGTGGTCCTGCTGGCCGATGCTCGCATCATCAGAGAGAGAAACACACACTTGGACCCGGAGTCAGAGGAGCCAAAGGAGAATCTAAGGGAATGTGGGGGTTGCGAGCCTGGCTGCTTTCCCCGCTCCGCAATGGTGTGCACCCCCAGATAAGGGCCAGCGTGTGTGTTCTGCTGCTGCCCGTCCCCTCTCAGCACAGGGAGTCCCCACCCTAGCTGGAAGCCCTGGGGGAAGGCAGCCTGGAAGGTGGTCCAGCCTCGCTAAGGTGACAGAGCTGGCCAGGCAGCCTGGCTGCAGTGTGGAGACTGTGTGCAAACCTTCCGCCTTCCCCTCTGGCAGCTCCCACCCTGTCTCCTGGGTCAAGGGTGCACTTGGAGGGACATAGCTTCTCCATCTGCATGCCAGTTGGCTGGGGGGAAATTCAGAATTCCCGGGTGAGCTGCCAACAGGCAGAGATTGGAAAGAAGCAGCTAATAACATTACAAGTCCATTTGGCAGCAATGGACACCCCCTCCATCACAACAAGAGCAAGTAGAGGGGAAGAGACTCTCTTAATGGCCAAATCAAATAAGGAGTGGCAGCTTCTCAGAGACACAGACTACAGAGAAAAAATGTATGGATACCAAAGGGGAGAGGGGGGTGACATGAACTGGGAGTCATATTATGTATATATAATATGTATACATAGTCATACTATGTATTATACTATGTATGTGTATATATTGACATACATGCTATATATAAGATAGATAAGAATGAGAACCTACTGTAACACGGAGAATCCTATTCATTGCTCTGTGGTGACCTAAATGGGAAGGAAATTCAAAAATGAGGGGATACATGTATACATATGGCTGATTCACTTTGCTGTACGGTAGAAACTGATACACCAGGGTGAATCAACTATACTCCAATTAAAAAAAAAAAAAAAGAGCAATGACTTCTGAAGATAATACCAAACCCTACATGATATGTCCTTGAAACAAAGAGTCTGATGTCATTCCCCCTTTGGCTTGTCTGCTCAAATAGCTAGGGTGTTTTTTACCTTCTGCCCGAGGACCTCCAGGCCACACACCGCAGGAGAATCTGATACAGTCTGGCCACCTCTTTTCTCAGAGTGTTGGGTAGCCAGGACAGAGCCTGCAGCAGGATAGTCTGTGATGTAAGACAGGTATTTTTGATGATCAAGTAACTTAGTGGTCCTTGAATCTGACTATATCTTAGAATCACCTGTATAGCTGTATAGACTTTACAGTGTCTATGGGGACAAGACATCACTAATTGGTAAATCCTCCCAGGTGATTCGAACGTACAACCAGGGTCAAGAAATTCCAGTCCTCTTGTTTCCAGATAAGGAAACTGAGTCAGAGAAATTAGATGTGTTGACCAACAGGGCTACAAGGAATAGAACCCAAGTCTCCTAAGTCCAAAACTCATCACTTCCCACTGGGTATCCTGCCATATCGCCTGTCTAAGATAAATTAAAACAGCATTCTCTAATGTGACCTAGGAATGTGGCGATTTTGAAAATATGTTATTTATGAAGATAGGTGGTGAGAGTAATACTCACTCATTCATTCAATTGGGACTTCCCAGGTGGCTCAGTGGTAAAGAACCTGCCTGCCCATGAAGGAGACATGAGTTCCATCCCTGGGTCAAGAAGATCCCCTGGAGGAGGAAATGACAACCCACTCCCATATTCTTGCCTGTAGAATTCCATGGACAGAGGAGCCTGGTGGGCTGCCGTCCATGGAGTTGCAAAGAATTGGACACAACTAAGCAACTAAGTATATATTCATTCAAACTCCTAAAACATGTAGACAAACATGTGTGACCCAGTGATCCTAATACTTCCGGGCAGACCCAGGCTATTCATCTACCCTGTCCACAGCATGAGAAGAGAAAGGAAAAGAGACAAGTCTAGGAACGTATTGTTCAGTGGAATGCATTCTGCAATGATTCTATAAATTACAGCCTTAATAGCCAATAATTACACCTCCTAAAAATATAACCATCTTAACTAGTTTATGGCCACATGCTCAGTCTAAGACAGACCCCAGAGCCTGTGGGCCAGCCTGCTTCAAAAAGAACACTAGGAATGGTGAATCCGATTAAGACAACTTTTGTGAACTAGCAAAGCAATATTTAACCTACATTCTTTCCTCATAATTGTCATTAATTATTTCTTTTAAAAGACACAAAACCAAATTTTTGGACATTTTCAATCTGTGTCAATAACATGATATACCAGTATCTACTTTTACTATCATCTTATTTTTTTTAACTAAATAAAAATTGCAGTATTGTTTGTTTTAAAAAAAAAAGTACATACTCCTTCTAAAGATTTCAACAGTTTCTGAAAAGTACACAGTAAGAAGTAATCTTCCAGATCTCACCACCCAAAAACAGCAGCATTGAACATTATATAAACATCAGTTTAGAATCTTTCAAAGAGAGGGAGAGAGAATATACATATACATATACACACAGAAACTGGCTGGATACCTAGACACACATAAAATTGGGATTATGT
>SJYX01023525.1:386873-408984 GCA_006410675.1 Oreotragus oreotragus | reverse complement strand
GGATTCTCCAGGCAAGGATACTGGAGTGGGTTGACTGAATGAAAGTGAAAGTGACATCACTCAGTCGTGTCCAACTCTTTGTGACCCCATGGCCTGTAGCCCACCAGGCTTCTCCATCCATGGGACTTTCCAGGCAGGAGTCCTGGAGTGGGTTACATTTCCTTCTGAATGGAGTGACTCCTCCAGGGTATCTTCCCAACCCAGGGATCGAACCCAGGTCTCCCTAATTGCAGGCGGATTCTTTACCAGCTGAGCCCAGGGAAGGCCAAGAGTACTAGAATTGGTAGCCTATCCTTTCTTCAGGGGATTTTACCAACTCAGGAATCAAACTGGGGTCTCCTGCATTGCAGATGGATTCTTTACCAGCTGAGCAACCGAGAAGTTGTATATACATATATAGAAGGAAATAGCAACCCGCTCCAGTATTCTTGCCTGGAGAATCCCCGTGGACAGAGGAGCCTGGCGGGCTACAGTCCATGTGCTCACAAAGAGTCAGACGTGACTGAGCAACTAACACTATCTATCTATCTACATACAGTATACATACATAGCTATAGATAATATATATATATATAACACATATCTGTTACCTATATATGTGTGTGTGTATATACATATATGTACATATTAGCTAATACCATCTAAATGACTAAGTTTTGCTGAGGGATTTCAATGTCTGTATTCTCAGTCCTGCAGGTAACTTACACATCATCTAAAATGACATCATTTAACTTTAAATATTTGCAAGGCATGTCTGGCTGTCATTTGGTTGACAGCATCCATCTTGTACTCACTTTGTACAGTTACATTTCCTTCTGAATGGAGTGACTCCTCCAGGGTATCTTCCCAACCCAGGGATCGAACCCAGGTCGCCCTAATTGCAGGCGGATTCTTTACCAGCTGAGCCCAGGGAAGCCCAAGAGTACTAGAATCGGTAGCCTATCCTTTCTTCAGGGGATTTTACCAACCCAGGAATCAAACTGGGGTCTCCTGCATTGCAGATGGATTCTTTACCAGCTGAGCAACCAAGAAGTTGTATATACATATATAGAAGGAAATAGCAACCCGCTCCAGTATTCTTGCCTGGAGAATCCCCATGGACAGAGGAGCCTGGCGGGCTACAGTCCATGTGCTCACAAAGAGTCAGACATGACTGAGCAACTAACACTATCTATCTATCTACATATAGTATACATACATAGCTATAGATAACATATATATATAACACATATCTATTACCTATATATGTGTGTGTGTGTATATGTATATATGTACATATTAGCTAATACCATCTAAATGACTAAGTTTTGCCGAGGGATTTCAATGTCTGTATTCTCAGTCCTGCAGGTAACTTACACATCATCTGAAATGACATCATTTAATTTTAAATATTTGCAAGGCATGTCTGGCTGTCATTTGGTTGACAGCATCCATCTTGTACTCACTTTGTACTGTATTGGAATCTATCACCAGGTGCAGAAGTGAAACTTCTGTTTTGCCATGATGTGTACAGCTGAATGACATTTTTATAGACTGGGAGTTTCATTTCTTAGAGCAGCTAATAGATTGATTTGGCGTCATGGAAATGACATAGCACATCACAGTCATATACAACTTGAAGTGCCACGGTCTAATGATAAAGGACAGAAAAGGGCAGATTAGGTAACTGGTACATTTCTGCTAAATGAAGTCATGACAAGTTGAGCAAACAGAAGTTTCACAGTAATTTGGATGGATAAAAATGGTGCAGAAATTGAGTCGTCACAGGGAGTGTGTCCTGTGGCATCCTCCCTGGTTTACCTTGCTAGCAGGTATCTTCTGGGTTCCATCTGAGTATGTACCATCTTAGCAACAAATACAAAATGACTCATACTTTGGTTAAACAAAGTTTGGTGGTGTTTTTTTCAGTTGAAGTATAATTAAGCTACAGTGTAGTATCAGTTTCACATACACAGGAAAGTGATTCAGATATACATACATAGATATGTATAGATATACATCACTGCAGACAGTGATGGCAACCATGAAATTAAGGGACACTTGCTCCTTGGAAGGAAAACTTTGACAAACCTAGACAGTATATTGAAAAGCAAAGATATTACTTTGTCGACAAAGATCCATATTGTCAAAGCTATGATTTTTCCAGTAGTCACGTACAGATGTGAGAGCTGGGCCATAAAGAAGGCTGAGTGCATGCCTAAGAAATGATGCTTTCAAACTGTGGTGCTGGAGAAGACTCATGCAGAAATTGAGTCGTCACAGGGAGTGTGTCCTGTGGCATCCTCCCTGGTTTACCTTGCTAGCAGGTATCTTCTGGGTTCCATCTGAGTATGTACCATCTTAGCAACAAATACAAAATGACTCATACTTTGGTTAAACAAAGTTTGGTGGTTTTTTTTTCAGTTGAAGTATAATTAAGCTACAGTGTAGTATCAGTTTCACATACACAGGAAAGTGATTCAGATATACATACATAGACATGTATAGATATACATCACTGCAGACAGTGATGGCAACCATGAAATTAAGGGACACTTGCTCCTTGGAAGGAAAACTTTGACAAACCTAGACAGTATATTGAAAAGCAAAGATATTACTTTGTCGACAAAGATCCATATTGTCAAAGCTATGATTTTTCCAGTAGTCACGTACAGATGTGAGAGCTGGGCCATAAAGAAGGCTGAGTGCATGCCTAAGAAATGATGCTTTCAAACTGTGGTGCTGGAGAAGACTCTTGAGAGTTCCTTGGACAGCAAAGAGTCAAACCAGTGAATCCTAAAGATCAACCCAGATATTCATGGAAAGGACTGATGCTGAAGCTGAAGCTCCAATACTTTGGCCACCTGATGTCAAGAGCCAACTCATTGGAAAAGACCCTGATGCTGGGAAAGATTGAGAGCAGGAGGAGAAAGGGGGCAACAGAGGATGAGATGGTTGTATACCATCACTGACTCAATGGACGTGAATTTAAGCAAACTCCAGAAGATAGTGGAAGACAGAGGAGCCTGGCGTGCTGTAGTCCATGAGGTCACAAAGAGTCGGATATGACTCAGCAACTGAACAATAACAGCATAATATATATATATATATATATATATATATATATATATATATATGTTTTTTCAGATTCCTTCCCATTATAGGTTATTATAGGNGGCTCCTGTCTCTTATACACATCTAGATGTGTATAAGAGACAGGGCGTGCTGTAGTCCATGAGGTCACAAAGAGTCGGATATGACTCAGCAACTGAACAATAACAGCATAATATATATATATATATATATATATATATATATATATATGTTTTTTCAGATTCCTTCCCATTATAGGTTATTATAGGACACTGCATATAGTGTATTTTCCTGTGTTATACAGTAAGCCCCTGTTGTTTACCTGTTTTATAAATAGTAGTGTTTATCTGTTAATCCCCCTTGGTAACCACAAATTTGTGAAACAAAGTTGTTAAATATGTGTTTCAGGGCACACTTGGATGGGTTCCATAAAAACTAGTACACTATTTTAAAATAATAACAGGAATAATAATATAGACTCCAGTGAGGGGGTCCATCTTGTTCAGAGTCTAAGAATTGAAGTTAACAAACATGAAATGCATAAATTCTTTTTGCCGCTGTCCTTTATGTTCTACAAAGGTAGCAGCTGGACATAGTTAGGCCTTTGAAGCACAACAGTGGCAATTTAGTGTCAGAAAAGCAGGATCCCTCATGAGAATAAATTCTTTTTTTTTTTTAATTTGAATTTTACCCATTTAGGGCTTCCCTCATAACTCAGATGGTAAAGAATCTGCCTGCAGTGCAGAAGACCTGGGTTTGATCCCTGGGTCAGAAAGATCCCCCGGAGAAGGGAATGGCAACCACACTCCAGTATTCTTGCCCTGAGAGTTTCATGGACAGAGGAGCCTGGCAGGCTACTGTCTACGGGATTGCAAAGTGCTGGACACCACTGAGCAGCTAACACTTTCCCTTTCCTTCCGTTTGCATCTCTTTGATTAGCTGTGCATTCATTTGTGTACATTTGTGTAAGAGCTAAAAACATAAAAAGTTTAATCCTAGTATAGTGTTCGTAACATTGAAATAAAAACCATGTAAATCAGTGTCAGACCATTGTACATTAGCTATACTCCAATAAAAATAAAATAATCAGTCCTTTGTTGCAATCCCATGCACTTTATACAGTCTGGAATTCTCCAGGCCAGAATACTGGAATGGGTAGCCTCTCCCTTCTCCAGTGGGTCTTCCTGACCCAGGAATTGAACCAGGGTCTCCTGCATTGCAGATGGATTCTTTACCAACTGAGCTATTAGGGAAGCCCCAAATCATGGAGAAAGGGCTGATTAGTATTCTGGCCTGGAGAAGTCCATGGACTGTAAATTCCTTTTTTTGCTTTGCTTAATCTTTTTACTATCCAATAATTTAAAAATATTTATGTAGATGAAAGTGTCAATTTATCAATATTTTATTTTATTGAATAAAAATTAAGGAGAAATTTAAAAATTGGTGCTAGAGCACCAGGAGAACTCTAGATACATGACTTGGTTTTGGGAAACCTTGTGTGGAATCTGATTTCGGTGTTGACCATCTGGTGATGTCCATGTGTAGAGTCTTTGCTTGTGTCATTGGAAGAGGGTGCTTGCTATGACCATTGCATTCTCTTGGCAAAACTCTATTAGCCTTTGCCCTGCTTCGTTTTGTACTCCAGGGTCAAATTTGCCTGTTACTCCAGGTATCTCTTGACTTCCTACTTTTGCATTCCAGTCCCCTATAATGAAAAGGACATCTTTTTTTGGTGTTAGTTCTAGAAGGTCTTGTAGGTCTTTGTAGAACCATTCAACTTCAGCTTCTTTGGTATTACTGGTCAGGGCATAGACTTGGATTACTGTGATATTGAATGGTTTGCCTTGGAAACAAACAGAGATCATTCTGTCATTTTTGAGATTGCATCCAAGTACTGCATTTCAGACTCTTTTGTTGACTATGATGGCTACTCCATTTCTTCGAAGGAATTCCTGCCCACAGTAGTAGATATATTGATCATCTGAGTTAAATTCACCCATTCCAGTCCATTTTAGTTTGCTGACTCCTAAAATGTCGATGTTCACTCTTGCCGTCTCCTGTTTGACCACTTCCAATTTACCTTGATTCATGGACCTAACATTCCAGGTTCCTATGTAATATTGTTCTTTACAGCATCAGACTTTACTTCCATCACCACTCACATCGACAACTGGGTGTTGTTTTTGTTTTGGCTCCATCTCTTCATTCTTTCTGGAGTTACTTTTCCACTGTTCTCTGTAGCATATGGGACACCAACTAACCTGGGGAGTTCATCTTTCAATGTTTTATCTTTTTGTCTTTTCATACTGTTCATGGGGTTCTCAAGGCGAGAATACTGAAGTGGTTTGCCATTCCCTTCTCCAGTGGACCACGTTTTGTCAGACCTCTTCACCATGACCCATCTGTCTTGGGTGGCCCTACACAGCATGGCTCATAGCTTCACTGAGTTAGACGAGGCTGTGTCCATGTGATCAGTTTGATTAGTTTTCTGAAATTGTGGTTATCATTCTGTCTGCCCCTCTGATTGATGAGGACAAGAGGCTTGTGGAATCCTCCTGATGGGAGAGACTGTCTGAGGGGGAAACTGGGTCTGATGGGCAGGGCCATGCTCAGTTCAGTCAGTTCAGTCGCTCAGTCATGTCCGACTCTTTGCATCTCCATGGACTGCAGCACGCCAGGCCTCCTTGTCCATCACCAACTCCCTGAATTTACTCAAACTCATGTCCATTGAGTTGGTGATGCCATCCAGCCATCTCATCCTCTGTCATCCCCTTCTCCCACTTCAATCTTTCCCAGCATCAGGGTCTTTTCCAAGGAGTCAGTTCTTTGCATCAGGTGGTCAAAGTATTGAAGCTTCAGCTTCAGCATCGGTCCTTCTAATGAATATTCAGGACTGATTTCCTTTAGGATGGACTGGTTGGATATCCTTGTAGTCCAAGGAACGCTCAAGAGTCTTCTCCAGTACCACAGTTCAAAAGCATCAATTCTATGGTGCTCAGCTTTCTTTATAGTCCAACTCACATCCATACATGACTACCAGAGAAATATAGCTTTAACTAGATGGACCTTCATTGGCAAAGTAATGTCTCTGCTTTTTAATATGCTGTCAAGTTTGGTCATAGCTTTTCTCCCAAGAAGCAAGCATCTTTTAATTTCATGGCTGCAGTCACCATCTGCAGTGATTTTGGAGCGCCAAAAAATAAAGTCTGTCGCTATTTCCATTGTTTCCCCATCTATTTACCATGAAGTGATGGGACTGGATGCCATGATCTTAGTTTTCTGAATGTTAAGTTTTAAGCCAACTTTTTTACTCTCCTCTTTCACTTTCATCAAGAGGCTCTTTAGTTCTTCTTCACTTTCTGCCATAAGGGTGGTATCATCTGCATATCTAAGGTTTTTTACATTTCTCCAAGTAATCTTGATTCCAGCTTGTGCTTCATCCAGCCCAGCATTTCATATGATGTACTCTGAATATAGGGTGACAATATACAGCCTAGATGTACTCCCGATTTGGAATCAGTCTGTTGTTCCATGTCCAGTTCTAACTGTTGCTTCCTGAAATCTGCATACAGATTTCTCAGGAGGCAGATCAGGTGATCTGGTATTCCCATCTCTTGAAGAATTGTCCATAGTTTGTTGTGATCCACACAGTCAAAGGCTTTGGTGTAGTTAATAAAGCAAAAGTAGATGTTTTTCTGCAACTATCTTGCTTTTTCGATGATCCAACGGATGTTGGAAATTTGAGCTCTGGTTACTCTGCCTTTTCTAAATCCAGCTTGAACATCTGGAATTTCACAGTTCACATACTGTTGAAGCCTGGCTCGGAAGATTTTGAGCATTACTTTGCTAACGTGTGAGATGAATGCACTTGTATGACAGTTTGAACATTCTTTGGTATTGCCTTTCTTTGGGATTAGAATGAAAACTGAACTTTTCCAGTCCTGCGGCCACTACTGAGTTTTCCAAATTTTCTGGCATATAGAGTGCAGCACTTTCACAGCATCATCTTTAGGATTTGAAATAGCTCAACTGGAATTCCATCACCTCCACTAGCTTTGTTCATAGTGATGCTTCTTAAGGCCCACTGGACTTCACATTCCAGGATGTCTGGCTCTAGGTGAGTGATCATACCATCGTGGTTATCTGGGTCATGAAGATCTTTCTTGTATAGTTCTTTGGTGTATTCTTGCCACCTCTTCTTAGTATATTCTGCTTCTGTTAGGTCCATACTATTTCTGTCCTTTATTGTGCCCATCTTTGCATCTTTGCTGCTGCTTATGAACAGGCAAAAGAACTTAACCCTTCAGGCATGGATCAGCACTGCCTGCTGATTGTGACATCCGCATAAAGGGAAGAAATGGATTGTAGCAGCCAGTGTTCTGATTTCAGGAATGCTCCCTGCCAACTGAACTGTATGATAAGCACCAGGCTCTGAAGAAACTGCAAAGGTCTATTGCGATACTGACTATGACATTATTAAATAATTTTTTTCCAATTCATGGAAAGACCTCCCAACCAGTAAGCCTGGGAAGGTTCAGTCCTTCAGTTCCTCTATTTATTTATTCATATCCACTCCCTCCTTCAGCCAAGAGCTGACCAAGCTTCAGTGCATTTGGGAGAAGGCAGCAGTCAAGCCTGGAAAGATGATTTGGCATTAGGCTAGGAAGGGGCAGAAAGTCAGGCTGAAGATCTCAGGTTTATTTGCTTTTTTCAATCCCTAGGGAGTCTGAATTTGGAGACTTCTAGACGCTCTGGCACTGCTACAAATAAATCACTTGTGGGGAGACAGGACCACCCAGTGGAAAGTATGAACTGTGGAACTGGTTCTGGGTTCAAATCCTAGTGCTGCCACTCATTAGCCAGACGAACTTGAACAAATGACTTACCAAATCTGTCCACAGTTTCCTCACCCATGAAATATACATGAAATACACATTTGATAGCACCTCACAGGGGTAGTTATGAAGCTTAAATGAGTTATCTGTGTAAAACACGTGGAATGGTGCCTGGCATATCAGTGGAGCTGCACTGATGCTGTTCCTAATCCTCACCTCTTTGGACTTCAATCTCCACACCAGTGATAAGCAAATGAACTGCAAACTTTTACATCCTGTTTTACTTGGGGTTTTGATCAGCAGATCTAAGGCTGTGCTTTCAGTTGAATGTGGTGGTGGTCCTAGAGTAGCGAGGAGGAGGTACAAGAGCTTGGAGGCTGCCCCTGCTTCACTGATCTCCCTCCTTCCCTCCATGCTCCCCACCCCCAGCCCCAACTTCCCTGCAGAAGCCCTTTTACTGGATCTGGGCAGTGTGGAAGTCATCCAGGGGACAGACATCACCTATCTAACAGCACTCCACTGTTTAATGTCAGTGCCTAAACTGAAAAGAAACTTCTTTGTCAGGAAATTGAATCAGGAAAAAGGAGAGAAGGAAATTAGAGCAGGGTCAGAAAGATATCTTTTGGAAGAAAAGCTATGACAAACCTAGACAGCATATTAAAAAGCAGAGATATCATTGTGCGAGCAAAGGTCCGTCTAGCAAAGCTCTGGTTTTGCCAGTAGTCATGTACAGATGTGAGAGTTGCACCTTTAAAACGTTGAGTGCTGAAGAACTGATGCTTTTGAACTGTGTTCCTAGGGAAGATTCTTGAGAGTTCCTTCCACAGCAAGGAGATCCAACCAGTCAATCCTGAAAGGAAATCAACCCTGAATATTCACTGGAAGGACTGGTGCTGAAGCTGAAGCTCCAATAGTTTGGCCACCTGATGCAAAGAGCTGACTCATTAGGAAAGACCCTGATGCTGGGAAAGATTGAGGGCAGGAGGAGAAGTGGGCGACAGAGGATGAGATGGCTGGATTGCATCACCGACTCAGTGGACGTGAGTTTGAGCAAATGGAGACAGGGCAGGGCAGGAAATGCTGGCACACTGCAGTCCATGGGGTTGCAGAGTCGGACGCATCTTGGCGACTGAAGAACAGCAACAGAAAGATAAGAAAGTGGTTTTTAGTTTTATTTTTGTCTATAATAATAGTGCATCCAGGATGCAGACTGAGCAGGCTCAAGGACAGGGAGGCAGACCCACGGCTGAGAGAGCCTGCAGACCTGCCTTCTCAGGAGAACCTGATGCAAAGAGCTGACTCATTAGGAAAGACCCTGATGCTGGGAAAGATTGAGGGCAGGAGGAGAAGTGGGCGACAGAGGATGAGATGGCTGGATTGCATCACCGACTCAGTGGACGTGAGTTTGAGCAAATGGAGACAGGGCAGGGCAGGAAAGGCTGGCACACTGCAGTCCATGGGGTTGCAGAGTCGGACGCATCTTGGCGACTGAAGAACAGCAACAGAAAGATAAGAAAGTGGTTTTTAGTTTTATTTTTGTCTATAATAATAGTGCATCCAGGATGCAGACTGAGCAGGCTCAAGGACAGGGAGGCAGACCCACGGCTGAGAGAGCCTGCAGACCTGCCTTCTCAGGAGACAACTGAAAGCACACTTACTCTGCGGGCTGCCGCTCTTCCTCCCCTCTCTTCATCCCCGGCACCGCCTCCTTCTGTCCTTGAACCTCGGCAGATAAAAGCACAAATCTGCTGAGAGGATGCCTGTCACACTGGTCGGATGAATGATAGCCACAACTCCACTTAGATAAGCACCCAGGTTGGCGCCTCAGCTTGGCCTGGGAGGGGTCAGGCAGTGGCGGTGGGGGGACCCTCACTATTATCAAATTGTGCAATTTAGCAAATGGGTGGTGGCAGGCTGGAATGATGGTGAGTTAATCTGTTTTCCATGCACTCAAGGCTTTTGCCAAACAGAGGTTCTCTCTGAAGATGCGAAGCTGGAGCCCACCCAGGGAGTGAGTTGCTGGGGTTGCGTTTCCCCCACCCCCACTGCAGTGGATGCCAATTGGAGCTGGCTGGAGAGATGAGCTGGCATAGCAATAAACACAAGCGTTCTTTTTCCTTTACTGTGAAAGAGAGATACTGCTAACTGGCAAGAAGTCCTAGGGGGTCTGTATTGTAATTAATAATAATAAAGATACTGTTCAAAGCTAGCATTTATTGACAGCTTGCCTTACATGTGGCACTTTTTCAAGTGCGTTACAAGTGCTTGTGGGTTTTATCCTCACAGCATCCATGGAAAGTCACTGCTGTCATTATCTTCAGCACAAGGGTGAGGCCAGGTGGGAGGAGGAGGGGTACTGGTCAGACTCAGAATAGCTGCAGAAGTCAGCCAAACGCCTCAGTATACAGATGATGGACCAAGATTTGGCCAAGTGCCTGGAACAATGCAGTAATTACTTAGTGGTGGAACTCAAGTCTCAAATCTTGAGCTCGCCCCAACTTTTCTTTGTATTCTTCACCCAGCGCAAACATCTGGGTAGCCAGGACCTCACAAGGCCAGAGAAGCTTCACTTTCTAATAACCTGTTTTCTCTGACAGTCTCCACTTACATGGCCTGTGTTTTCAGTTAGTCTTAGCCAAATACTGCCCAGCGCTGCAGACGAGGATCAGCGCCACATATCCTGGGAGAAAGTGAAGATCTGAGGACTCGAGGTTTGCTGCAGACCCTTTGAGGAAGCCGGGCCTCCGAGCCGCTGAAACCACTGGCTTAATGACACTTCTTTAACAAGCAGTCTTCACAGCTGCATAATTTACGAGGCCCGGTGTACCGTTTCGTTCCTGTGCGCTTCCGTTCGCTTGGCTTCCCTCTCCCACTCTCCCTTAATAAATCTACAACTTTTCTTTCCTGCCCACTCATTTTTCCCCCTTTTATCTTTCGAACCGGCACAATTAGGATGTTAATTTAATCCACACAACCAGCAAGTCCAGGAACACTTTTAAACTGATGAAAAACCTTCACAAGCGATTTTTCACTGTAACCAAGGTTTCCCTTGGCCTTCATTATTTGCCTCTGGAAAATACTATAAGTGACATCAAAAAGATTTCAGATCTTTACCTCTGGAAGTAAGAAATTAAGCAGTTATTCAGAACACCGATGATTATTAATTTAAAAGAAAGAAAATCAATTTCATAATCCCAGATCCTAGCACTTTTTTCCTAACTGGGGACACAGCCTGCAGAAGCATTGCCGCTTTCAAGGGCAACAGCGCCCCTGTGTGGTCATAATAAACATTGCGCCCCAGGAGTAATGGAGAACTCTGCTCAAAATCTTCCCAGTTTAGGCTTCAACAGCACCTGAACGGAGAACTTCCAGAAGTTCAAGCTGGATTTAGAAAAGGTAGAGGAACCAGAGATCAAATTGCCAACATCCGTTGGATCATAGAAAAAGCAAGAGAATTCCAGAAAAACATCTACTTCTGCTCCATTGAGTATGCTAAAACCTTTGACTGTATGGATCACAGCAAATTGTGAAAAATTCTTAAAGAGATGGGAATACCAGACTATCTTACCTGCCTCCTGAGAAACCTGTATGCAGGTCAAGAAGCAACAGTTAGAACCGGACATGGAACAACGGACTGATTCAAAATTGGGAAAGGAGTATGTCAAGGCTGTATATTGTCACTCTGCTTATATAACTTATATGCAGAGTACATCATGTGAAATGTCAGGCTGGATGAAGCACAAACTGGAATCAAGATTACCAGGAGAAATATCAATAGCCTCAGATATGCAGATGACACCACCTTTACGGCAGAAAGTGAAAAGGAACTAAAGAGCTTGTTGATGAAAGTGAAAGAGGTGAGTGAAAAAGTTGGCTTAAAGCTCAACATTCAGAAAACTAAGATCATGGTATCCAGTCCCATCACTTCATGGCAATTAGATGGGGAAACAGTGAGAGACTTTATTTTCTTGGGCTCCACAATTACTGCAGATGGTGACGGTGTAGCCATGTAGCCATGAAATTAAAAGACGCTTGCTCCTTGGAAGAAAAGCTACAACCAACCTGGACAGCATATTGAAAAGCAGAGACATTACTTTGCTGACAAAGGTCCGTCTAGTCAAAGCTATGGTTCTTCCAATAGTAACATATGGATGTGAGATTTGAACCATAAAGACTAAGCGCCGAAGAATTGATGCTTTTGAACTGCAGTGATGGAGAAGACTCTTGAGCGCCCCTTGGACTGCAAGGAGACCAAACCTGACATTCCTAAAGGAAATCAATCCTGATCCTGAATATTCACTGGAAGGACTGATGCCAAAGCTGAAGCTCCAATACTTTGGCAACCTGATGCAAAGAGTTGACCCATTAGAAAAGACCCTGATGCTGGGCAAAAGACAGGAGGAGAAGGGGACGATGGAGGGCTAGATGGTTGGATGACATCTCTGACTCGATGGACACGAGTTTGCGCACTCTCCGGGAGATGGTGAAGGACAGGGAAGCCTAGCGTTCTCATGGGGTCGGAAAGAGTCAGACCCAACTGAGGGACTGAACAACAACAAGGTGGGAAAAAATGCTGACTTCAAGCAAGGACCCCAGTTTACCCCCAAATAACTTCTGCTTTGAACCTACAGGCTGTTTGGAGAAAAGAAAATATGAGTGCAGGTAGATTTTATTCTGCTGATATTCTGTCTTAAATTTTGGAGATTTCTTTTTTTCCCCTGTGAAACCAGGAACAAAAACAGAGAGCCACATGGATTGATTGGAATAATTCCCATGATTTGAAAGTGTGGGCTGAGTGGAAGGGATGGGATTGGAGAGAGGGATGAGTTGGTTGGATGGCGAGAAGATCAGTGCAGGGATGAGGCGTGGCAGGATCACCTGGGAGACAAGGAGCGGAGTGGGGATGGGGTGAGGTTTACCTGGTAAGAAGTACAGAACACGTAATCTTTGTATTTTAAACTAAAACAAAGGCTGCACAGAAATGTCTTGCACCCAGAAAGGAGAAGTACTGTCACCAAAATCCAGAATTCCCAGTGATAGTATGATGCCTTCTGACCCCAAGCTGACCCTCCAGCTTTTTTTTTAATCTATAGATTTCATCCCCTTAAACTCACCAATAAGTAAACTGTAAGGACCACAAACCTGATAGAAGCACATACTTTGAACAGTAAAGGAGGAGACAGCAAATTGCAGCAGGTGCTGGGCCAAGGGCCAGGAGGGTGAGCCCACACCTGCCTTTTTTGGATCAGCAGCCCTTCAGGAATAATCAGGGAACTGTAACGTGGACGCTTGTCTTATTGTTGTGATGCCTGTCCCAACCCTCACTCCCAGTTATCTCATTTTAGAAAAGCCTCTGACTCAGGTCCTTCTTGGCCTCCATGAAGCGATGGTAGGAACACCACCCCTCCAGAGGTGGGGTGAGAAAGGGTTGAGAGAGGATTTATAGTTTCTCCTGACTGTGAGCTGAATGTGTGGGAGGCGCCCCTCCAGATGTGTCTAAAATCACCTTGCCCTGACCTCTGAGGGGCCACAGTGGAAAAGGAAAAACATTGGAGCTGAAACTCCAAGGCTGGGTTCTATTCCCACATCAGAGGGGTCCCAAGGGGAGAGGATATTCATCACTGATATTCTTCACTGTTCTTAAATTCTCTATGGACAGTCCACCCCGATTGCCTGTCCCCTGCCTACAGTTCCTACTGCCTCCTACCTTAGAGGCCACAGCACTGCTTGAAAGCTGGGGCTCCAGTTTCTTCATCTGAAAATTTGAGAATAACACTCCCTGTGGAACTCGCAGTCATGTCAAGGGTTAAATGGGCTGTGAGAATGAAATTCTTACGTCCTTTAACTGTAATATGCAACTTTGTATCTGATATGTCAAGCAAATAAATACATAATATAAAAGATACATATCTTTATTGTATATTATGATAAAGGAGTAAAATAACTCAATGGATGTGAGTTTGAGCAAACTCTGGGAGATAGTGGAGGACAGAGGGGCCTGGCATGCTGCAGTCCCTGGGGTCGCAAAGGGTCAGACATGACTGAGCGACCAGACAACAGCAAGGTGCAGAGGGGCAAATGCAGTGGAGTCACTTAGGAAGAACATGAAGAGGACTGGGAGAAAGGCCAGTGTGGGGACAGACGCAGGTCAGAATTGGAGGGATGCAGCTACCAGCCAAGGAACACCAAAGGTTGCCAGAAACCGCCAGAAGCCAGGAGGGAGGCATGGGACAGGTTTTCCCCTCCCAGCCTCTAGAAAGAACCAACTCTGCCAAAACTCTGATTTCAAACGTCTGGCCTCCAGAAGGCGACCCTTCAGCCATGTTTTAAGTGAGAAAGACAACTTTGGAAGGATTCTTTCAGCAACCATTAGTGTCAGCGCTGGTAGAGACCAGATTGTAAAATAGGCAGGAATCAGTCTCATTTACAGGGCCTTTGCTTTTCCACCTGTGCTGCAGCCATGTAATATTTGCCTTGTCTCACGCATCAGCTGAATGGCTTCGGGCTGGCTTTCTCCTCTCAAGAGTGAATGGCTGGCCCCTAATTCTAAGACATAATATGAGATAGAAATAACAGCAATTTATTCATGGCAAAATCCATGATCACACACAAGTCAGGAGCAGGGCNATTTGCCTTGTCTCACGCATCAGCTGAATGGCTTCGGGCTGGCTTTCTCCTCTCAAGAGTGAATGGCTGGCCCCTAATTCTAAGACATAATATGAGATAGAAATAACAGCAATTTATTCATGGCAAAATCCATGATCACACACAAGTCAGGAGCAGGGCGCTGCTCCTTTCTCCTAGGAATTCATAGACCAGTGGAAAGCTTCATTCCTATCCATGCATTCCCTCAGTGCTGGACTGGTCTTATGATAAGCAAAAGTAGAGCCTGTCCCTGTCTTCATGTGACTTCCAGTCTCGTGGGACATTTATTCAGGTGGTGAGGCCATACAGGTGGCATTTCAGGCATGAGTTGGTTCCAGTAGATAAAGGTGGGAGGGCTTCTTGGGTTGCTGTCTGCTTGGGGCTTTTCCTGGTAGGGCCTGGCACTCTGTCTGTACCTAGACAAGCCTGTTTATCCCCCACAAAGGCAGACTGAGAGGTCTGTCCTGTACCGTCTTTGCTAGAATGTCCCAAGTACTGTGGGCTCAAGTCCTTCACATTTCCTCCAGGGCACTAATTTGGGGGTGAGTCTTCTGAGGATTTATGATGGTTCACTTCCAGAAAAAATTATGAGATGGAAAGAAGTAAAGCATAACAAATAAATAGTCTGAGTCTTGCTCAGTTTTGAGATGGCAAACTGAGGACCCTGTGACATTTCTTGAGTTGATGAGGTCCAGCCGATGAGCAGTAATCCTGAGATGCTATTTGTAGGACTTTTGCAGTAAAAACCTTCCAAGGAAGGGTAGNGAGACCCAATGAGGGTGTGGTTCTTCCCCTCCTCCCTAGCCAGATTTCAGAATCTTCTTTCCAGGCCTAAGGGCGGGCAATTGGGCAGAAAGAGGTGGGAAGGGAAAAGGGTTTCTGGGGTGGGGGTAGGGCTGCCACCCACAGAAACAAGCCCTTTTCATTGTCCAAATACTGATCCACTAATCTGGGCAGTGCCAAAGTCCCCAAGGGCCAGCTCTGGTCTGGATCTCAGGAAGATTCCCCCCTGGCTGGTGGGGATGGAGGTGAAGGGGTGGCTGAGTGAGCCACAGTGAGAACCCCAGGGGTTGGGAGTCCCTGAGGGAAAGTGAGGATGCTGGGGTCAGGAGGCAGGGGAAAGGCACTGAGGGTTCTATCTGGGAGGGGAGGGCAAGTTGTATAGAGTAGAGGGCATTGGGCCTGGGTTCTGCAGATAGAGTAAGAGTTTCCTAGGGTGAGCAGAGGGACAAACTGAAGTTCAGGCAGGGAGGCGAGTGAATGTGAATCATTTGGGGAGGGTTGGGGGAACTGAGCTGGGGAGGATGCCCCCCTCCCAAGGGGAGGATGAGGGTGGCCTGGGAACCCACGGGTGCCTCGGCCAGGACTAGAAGCAGATGGGGGCTGAGGGGGACCGCTGGGGGCGGGGGGATCTACACACACACACACACACACACACACACACACACACCCGCCACAGCCCCCCATCGACAGACACGCTCAGCTGCAGAGGCCCAGGTGTCGGCAGAGACTGCTAGGAATGGGGCGGGGGTGTTTTGATTGCTGCAAGGGGGGTTGGTGCAGCCCCCTACCCGCCTGGAGCTTCCCACCTCTGCCTGCACAAAGCCAGATGCCTGCCCGCCCCACCGTGGGTCGATGCGCCCTGCCAGGGGAGCTGGTGTTTCCAGCGGCTCCAGGCTGGGAGACATCTTCGGGTTGTTTGAAATCTGCTTGTCTTTCTCTCATGATGATCAGGAAGCAGGAAGGTAGGGAGGCCCATTCATTTGTCCATCCATCCTTCCTCTCATCCATCCGTTCACTAACCCACTCATGAGAATGTCACCTGGTCACTAGGTACCTACTACATGTTAGGCTGGGTGCTGGGGCCACAGCCACCAGCAAGTAGCCTTTTACCCCTGCCCTTTGGGAATTCAGTCTGGTGGAAGAGAAGGGTACTAACTCAAAAATTCCAGGAAAAAAAGATATCACTAGAAATTGTGACAAGACCGCTGTGACAGACACAGGAGTATGAGCCTGTAAAGAAGGGAGGGGGCTTCCTTAGCACCATGACACCAGCTGAATCCTGATGGACTAGGGAGGTCGACCTCTGGGAAGAAGGGCAACAGGGTGCTAAGCCCTCCTCAGAGCCTGTGCAGGGCCCTGAGGAAGCAGAACCTGCTCTCAGTGGTTCTGAAACGCAAGTATGTATCATGGTCCCAAGGAAGGCTCAGTGATGCCAACCCAGGCTTCCCCCACCTCTGGGGCACTAAAAGCCACTGCACCGGGGGGGAGCCAGTGGCTGGTGAGACCCAGACAAGGGCTGAACCTACTGATGGGGGGCCCTGGGGCTAGACATCCTCAGGCCCGGCTTATCCTCTGTGTGCTCTGGGGTGGGGGTGAGTTCACTTCAGCCTCCAAGCCTCAGTTTCCCTATAGGGAAAACGAACATGGAGAGCATCTCTGTTTCTTACAGCTAAAGAGGGGATAACCCTACATGACCTGGGTTAAACGCTTAGTGCAGAACCTGGTACACAGAAGGTACCCGATAAATGTGAGCACCAGTGATAATTGCATGTGTGATCCATGAAGGAGCAGGAGGCCTTCCCTGAGCTGGTGCCCAGTCAAAACACAGAAAGCAAGAGCAGCTCACACCATGTATCAGTTAGCTACTGCTGCGTAACAAATCTTCACAAACTTACCAGCTTCAGACAGCATACACCTGTGATCTCAAGGTCTGCAGATCAGGAGTCTGGGCACAGCTTCACTGGGTCATCTGCTCTGGTCCTACTGGCCACAGTCAAAGTGTTGGCCAGGCTAAGTTCCTTTTCCAAGCTCACATGAGTGTTGGCAGAATTCAGTCCTTATGGTTGTAGGACTGAAATCTGGGTTGTTCGCCCCTCCCACTCTGGCTTTCAGTAATAAGCATGCTAACTGTTTCCCAATATGTGCTCCCCTCCAGGGACCCCTCACAACCTGGCAGCTCAGGGAGTTCCTGGTGGTCCAGTGGTTAAGACTTTGCACTTCCACTGCAGAGAGGCACAAGTTCAAACCCTGGTTGGGGAACTAAGATCCCACCTGGTATGCAGTGTGGCCAAAATTTAAAAAGTCAAAAAACAAAGAAACCCCAACACACCTGGGCAGCTCACTCCTTCAAGGCCAACAGGAGAATCTGCTGGGACAGGGGCTTACATAATCACAGGCAGATGTCCATCACATTTGTATTCTACTGGCTGTATGTCAGCCATACTCAAGGGAAGAGATTATAAGGGACTTAACACGTGTGGGTGGAAACCCTCAGACCATTAGATCTCTGCTAAGCACATATTCACATGCACACAGGCCCAGGCCCAGGCNGGGACAGGGGCTTACATAATCACAGGCAGATGTCCATCACATTTGTATTCTACTGGCTGTATGCCAGCCATACTCAAGGGAAGAGATTATAAGGGACTTAACACGTGTGGGTGGAAACCCTCAGACCATTAGATCTCTGCTAAGCACATATTCACATGCACACAGGCCCAGGCCCAGGCTTTGCAATGGCCACAAAAGTGGCTGTGGCCATAGATAATGTTCATACCAGCAACTGTTTCCTTTTTTGCATTGTCTGCTGGGGAGCTCAGCTCCAGTACTATGGCCCACCTGTGCCAAGGGTTTAGAGCCACCTGCTGTGGGTTTTGTGGACTAACTTCTCTTCCAGCCATTGCTTCTCTTGAGCTCATTTCTAACTTATTTTCTCCAGCTGCCTTGCCTCTCTGCAACCCCCTCCAACTCAACTTTCTGGATCCCAAACAGGCTGAGAAGCACCACAGTTCCACTCTGCTCAGCCTCAAAGCACCATTCTAAGGACTGCACATGAATTCTCTCCTTCTATCATCCCTAAAACTCCCTCTTGCAGATGAGGGGATGATTTCACAGAGAGGGTGTGAGAACCAGCCCAAGGATACCAGTTAAGAAGAGGAATAGAGAATCCAGATTAGAAGCCAGACTCAATTCTAGGGGGCTGACTGGGTTTGAGATCTTGGGCTGTACGCAGGAACCAGGCACCTTTGATGAAGACACCCACAGAGACTGATCTGTGAAGCAACCTTGGAGTGAGGTGAACCAGAAGCAAGGCTGCCCTCGGTCACCCTCTCCCTGATCCTGAACCCAGAGCTGGACTGTGGGGTTGCCCCAGCATAAATAACCTTCCGCAAATGTACTCCACCCACACATCGATCTGCGTGTTGGACAGAAATGCTCCTTCAGGGAAACAGTCGCTCAGGGCACCAGCCTGCTGGGGACCATCCTCCAGCCTCTGGACAAGGGCGAGAAATCATGTTCCTCCCAGAGCCCCCCAAAGGGAAGATGAAGGGCCTGGGGCCAAGGCAGGCCTCTTGCTCGCACCACATCCTCCTGAACTGCCTAGGTCCCGGCCACCACTGAAATGGCATTAAGCAGACCTCCCAGGCAGGTGTTCCTCCCTCCTGTGCACCCCTGGCCTGAGCAGAGCAATGGGGACACCAGGGCTCTCCAAATCTTCTGTTTGTGACTTCCGGAGATGCCCAGGCTGGGGAGAGAGACAGTAGACAAGAGAGAAGGCAGCACATGCATTGGGCAGAGAGGAGATGAGGCAGGACAAGACGGGATTCAAGGGGGACCTCTTGAGGTGCAGTCCTCAGACACCCTGGCCCCCTTTCCAGACCTGCTTCCCTGCAGGTTTGTGCAGCCCTGGGTTCCAAACTCAGACCTGAATATGCCTCCAGCCACCCTCATTAGAACAAAGGCCCTGCACTCCTCTTGCATCAATTCACAGAAATTCCCCATCAGATGAGGAAACTGAGGCATAGTGAAATGGATGTGTTTCCTAGAGTCCATCAGCAGGGGTTGAAGCTCACATCCCCAGTAGTTGTCAAGGTAGCTGGGGTGCTGCTCACCTGTCAAAGGGGAGAGGTCACCCCAGCTTTGTCCCCCAGCCAGGACTGGGGCAACGTGAGCTGAGGCCCACACTCTGATGATGCCCAGTGATGTTGGATCCTGGCCCTGACCCCTGCCCCTGCCTGCTGTCATTTCTGCCCCATTGAAAGGAGCCGGAAAAAAAACACTCTGCCCGGGGAAGGTCCAAGGAACAGAAAATCAGGGGCTTGGAACACAGAACCCACACAGAAAACCAGGGCTGGCTAACTGGAGGCACCTAAATCTACCATGTGGGCCAGGCGCTGCCTCCCCAGAGCCTCCTGTGAAGTGGGGCTGGGTTCTAGCCAGGCCTGCAGGGGTTGGGGGTGGGGAGGAGGATCCTCGCTGGCCTCTGCCAGCCCCTCACCCTTCTCTCCTGCCTCCTCCCAGGATCAATGTGGGGTCAATACCTGGCTCAGTCCTCCTGGCCGTGCTTCAGGGCTCTCTGCCCCAACACCCAGTTTGATTTCGCTCAGACGCCTCTGACTGGTCGCATCAGTCACAAGCACCTCCTGGATGACCCTGAGCTCATACCACGTATGCTTTGTGTCCATTCCACAGACAAGCAAACTGAGGCTCTGACAGGATCCATGATGTGGGGAAGAGGACCCTGGAGTTCAAATCCAAAGCTCACCCTTGACCTTGTGGGGGTGACCCCTGATACCAAGGACCCTGAGCAATAAGCACTCACAGGGGGTTGGCGAGGGCTGGGGTCAGTGGCCTCAGTGAACAGTCAGTGTGATGCTCAGCCTTCCTACCTGTGAAATGGCCAGTCCTTGGCAGGGCCGAATCAGCCCTGGAGGGCCTTAGCTGGCTTGACGCACATGGTCCACTTGCTGCCTGTCTCCCATGCTGCTTCTGGGACCTCCAGAGGGCTTTTCCCAGGCAGCTGAGAGGCTGGGTTCCGCCTCAGACTCCTCACCTGGAAGACAAGCAAGGAGTCGACCAGACAACCCTCAGCCCTCCCAACCCTTCCCCCTCCCATCATTGCTGTGGTTTCTGGGGAGCTCTTGCCTGGGATGCTCCTGACAGGAGTATCTCCCCCTCCCCTCTAGGTGGAGGGTAAGCAGGTGAGGAGGGGGCTGGAGGGGCATTCTCCCCCAAATTTCCCAGGAACACATGCCACTGGTAGCCTGGCTTCCTACCTCCCCGATGCACAGGGAGTTCAATAATAATGGAAATGTTGTGTTGCATGTGTGTGTGTGTGTGTGTGTGTGTGTGTGTGTGTGTTAGGTAAGGAGGAGTTAGCCATGGGTTCCTACGCAGCCAAAGTCAGGGATTTATTATGGAGACAATTACATGGGAGCCGGTGGGGACTGCTGAGGGCCAGGGTGCTTGTTAGGGAGGTAGGTTAACCAGCAGTTACAGCTCTTAGCGCCAGAGGGGAGAAAAGGGGGGGAAGGATGGGGAAGCAGGGAGGGAAGTGGAGGAGGGAAGAATGGGAAAGGCAGGAGGGAGGTGAAGAAGGAAAGGATAGGGAGGAATAGGAGGAAGCTGGAAAGGAGGAGAAAGTGGGGGAGGGGAGGGGAGGGGAGGGGCATCAAGACCCCCTCTTTCCTTCCTGGCATAAGAAACTGAGCCCCTTCATGGGGGGTGTCTGGGTCAGGCTCTGCTCTCCCCACCCTACCCCTGGGCTCCCCAAAAATCAAGCTGGAGAGAGTCTGGAGGAGGGACAGCAGCGGCCTTTTCTGGAAGAGCCCAGTTGACCCCTCCTTTCTTGGTTCCTTGACCAACTGATCAGATGGGGGCCACCAAGAAGGATGCAGGAGCCCTACAAACTTGATCCCAGAGGCCAGGCTGGGCTGCCTGTTTGCGGGTCCCAGACCAGGGGGCGCCCCCAAAGTACAGGCTGGACTGTCCCTCCCAGTCTCCTCACCATCGCCCCCCGAGTGCCAGGGTGTGAGGGGGTCCTGGATCCCCTGGGATTGTCCGAAGGACTGGGATTGTCTGATGGACTCCCCACACCCTACAAATTCCGCCAGGACTTCAGCACTGCAGCCAAGACCCACTCTGTCCCCAGCTGGACACACTGATGTGTCCACAACAGAGCACATTGGGCGCACACTGGGACTCCGGCCCAGGGTTGGCTCATGGGCTGGGGGCCTTGGGCAAGCCTCAGACCAGCCTTCTGCCTCAGTTTCCTCATCTGAAAAATGGGGATGTTAGCCTTGCTCTCTCAGTCTCACCTCCCCAGTGGGCAGCAGGCATTGTGGAGGATGTTCAGGCAGGTAGAACCAGGTTCTGCTGGGCACATGACTTCCCCAGAGTTGGGGCCCCCCACCCTCACATCTAGGGAGGGAGGAAGGAGGCAGCAGATGACTGAAGGGAGGAGAAAACAGTTTCCTTCCGGCCTAGTGGCCCCATGTGACTCACCTGCTGGGCTCAGGAGCAAACAGCTCTTCCCCCCAACCTCTCTGCCCTGGGGAGAGGGGAGCCATTCAACCCCCAATAGATCCAGGAGGATGTGTCTTTGTGTAGACTGGGGCTGGAGGGATTGTTCTAAAGGCCACTGAGACCCCTGCCTGCCTGCCCTTCCAAGCCAGGACAGAAAGCCCAACCCCACTTAGCCTGGCCTTCAAGGCCCAGTTTTGACATCCACCCCTCCTGTCAGATCCCAGCTTATCTCCTTGACTTACATAACAAAT